>PVJO010004828.1:0-104990 GCA_004026905.1 Hystrix cristata
TTGTTCAATTTCCATTTGAGAAAGTTTTTACTTCTCTTTTACTTTTGAGAGCTAATTTCACAGGGTACAGAATTTTAAGTTGGTGAATTTTTTCCTCTCAACATTTTAAATATTTTATTCCACTTTCTTCTTGTTTGCATGGCTTTTGAAGAGAACTTGGACATAACTCCTATTTTTGCTTTTCTATAGGTGAGATTTTTTTTCTCTTCAGGCATCTCTTAGGATTTTTCTTCTCTCTGATTTTCTGAAGTTTGAAAATTAATATGCTTTGTAGTTTGAGGGGTAATTATTCTACTTGGAGGTCTCTGAACTTCCAAATTTGTGGTTTGGTGTCTGATATTAATTTAGGAAAGTAATTGGTTAGCTGGGTGTATTAAATGTATTTTTAATTTATGATGCTTTCTCTAGAGTCCAAGATCCTGACCACAGAACATCAGGTGTCTCTCAGACCTAAAGTGGGTATTATCTTATGTACCAAACCATAAAACTGGACAAGTACGAGGTTATTTTATTATCAAATGGACATGATACACAACAGATTAGGCTGAAGTGGGTCATCAATAAACAGGCAGGTTGGTGAGCCACAGGTTCAGGTACCCAGGTTGCCTATTCTCTCTTCTGTATCACCATTTCTCTCTCTAGTCATATCTATAATCTCTAGGGAGTTCTTTAATCGCCAGCTATCTGAATAAGAAAAATTCAAATTTGGCTTAGAGTTGGTTTCTCATGCTGCTATCAAGCGAAAATAACTTCACGCATCATTTCCGCAAGGGGTAACCTGGACGGCAGGAACAAATCTTCACTGTAGGTCAAACTTTCAGCATAACAACCATGCTACTCTCTACTTTGGGTCAAAGGGAAGATGTCAAGAAACATAGTACCAAATCATGTGTAGCAACTAACTGTTGGCCTGGATGACAGTGGATTTGGAAAAATTAAACTGATGAAAGATCAATGACAAAGTTGTCTGGGCAAAAGGTAGTGGATGAACCTTTCCAAGTGGATGATTAGCATGCAACTTCATCCCACATGAATGCAGACCAAGGGGCACATAACACAATTAAGCACTCAACAATCAGAGGCATAAGAGCATGCCATAGGAGGTAGCCATGACATTGGAGATGGAGGTGTGAACAAGCTGAACAGCACATACTTCCCACCCCCACAACTGCCTGCCATCACTGGGAGTCCTTCCTTGGCCAACACCAGAGAGCAATGCTGAGCTTCCACCGTGGCACCATAGTCTACTGAGATCAGCCATTTGCCAAGTAACAGGCTGAGGATCAACTTCTTTCACTAGGAAGGATAGCAGCAGTCTGCCTACACTGTAATTCACGGTTAGTCTAGATATGGATGTGTTTCTCTGCCCATGTTGCTGCCAGCACTGCCATTTGTGAACTTACTCAGTCTCATGGTACCCCACACAACACTGCCTTGGCTAGGGCCCCAAAGACACCGTCAGTCATACCATGAATCCTGTCAGCCTAGACCTGTTCCAGGTAGTTTCACCTACCGAGTAAGTTAATAACTCCATCATTGTAGCAAGCAAAAAGTTTGATAAGATCTTTGAAAAGAAGCATAAATGCAGCATTTATGACACCATTTGTTAGTTCATTTGGATGTACCTAGAAAAAGACAAAAATTTAATGTTAGTTGCTATATCAAATCGGTATTTTCTCAAATCATATTCAAATGTCTTAAATGAATAACTACAAAATTCATATTCTACACATATTGGGTAACTCTTTTAGTAACCTAACAATATCAAAAGATGGATTGCAAATGCTGTCGCTTCACTTTAAGTCAATAAAGTTAGACCTATTAGTTAAAGGACATACACATTCTGTTTGACCAGTGATACACAGATCACTCAAATCCAGCTTTTGGGATCCAGTCTTTTGCTATAGTACATCTTCTCCATCTCCCCTATATAATGGTTTCTGTAAAAGGTGTCAGTCTCTGCAGCCGCCAGAGACCTCAGTGAGAAAGAATGGCACCAAGAGTATCTTACTTGGCTCCCCCTAAATTACTTCCTAGGACTGGTAGCCATTCACTCATCTACTACCACAGATACTCTGTTGCCAACACAGAAAAAAATAACTTCTCCCCACTCCCTGATCCTTTTCCACAACTCCTCAGACCATTTTTTCCCCTCTATATGACATTTCTTCTTTAAGAAAGAACCCTTACTTAAAGCAGGGAAAGCAAATAAAAACATAGGAAAAGAAAAAAAGTTAAGAGAAGCAATTACACTGAGATTTAATGATGCATTTACTGTAAAATCTGTCAAAAACAGTAAGAGAATTTGCTGATTTTACTAAAATTTTACAGCAGTTAGGTGTTACAATAAGTGGCTCAATTATAGACTAAACTACATAATCTTAACAGAGACTTTAAGCTACTAATATGTGAGGAAAAGTGTTTTAGGCAACCTCCAAAATACAGAAAAGCTGACAATGTGAGTTAGGAATTTTCCTACATGTGAAAAAAAAACTTTAATTTCATGAGTCAGGTTTTTTAAACTTTTAATTGTGAGCTAACTGTAAATTCACATGTAGATACAAGAAATAATACTGGGAGATCCCACATACCATTTGCCCAGTTTCTCCTAAAGGTCACATCTTACAAAACTATTGTTTTGTAACTACAATTAATAATATCACAATAAGAATATTAACAATGACACAATCAGTGGCTCTTATTCCAATTCCCTAGATTTATGTGTACTCATTTGTGTGTGTCTTTAGTTCCATACAATTCTATCGTTTGAGTGGGTTAGTGTATCTACCACCACAGCTAGATACAGGTATGACTTTAAGAGACAAATCTTGCTAATATTTCCAGGAAGGATCCAATGTTATTGATGCTAAAACAAAAATAATTATCTTTAGTGGAGAATGTCACTTAAGCAGTCCACATAAAATGGTTTGTAATAGCAGATCAAGGTGTTTACTTGTCTGCAGGTACACTGTGCAGATACCTTACTTGTCAAGCTCAACAGGAGGCCACCATCCTGCTAAGAATATAAATTTCCAAGAGTTCAGCACTCAACAAATTTCTGTAATTGAAGAAAAATCTGGCAAACTACTTGTGAAATCTAGGGAACCTAAATTATCTCTACTGAACACAATAGCCTGAACTAAGTATTCATCTCATTCATCTAAATGAGGGAGGGCTCAAGCTGCCTACTAAGAAACCTCTGGATTTGCCTGTAGTTCACCTTCAATGGAAAGACAATACTGATTATGCAAGAAATACGTAATTTTCTCTCATTTTCTGATGAGATACATACATCAAATTCAAGCAGTGCATCAATCTGTCCCTGCAGTATTGGCATACTCTTCAGTAGTTTTTCCGGAGCCATTGTCCTCATTACACCATCAGCCCTTTAATATTTTTTAAAAAGCAAAAGATTAAACTTCCTTGTATATGGAAAATTCAAAACCACATGTATTTATTTTGCTAAGCTATGCTCCTTCCCAATTTCCTCGTTCATCTTGCAGGACCACTATAAGGCATTAAGAGGTTGTGGCAGATTCCCATTTCTATTCTACTTCCTCTTGTACCTCTTCTACTCCTCTTCTACTTCCTCATTTACATTCCTCAACCACACAGGCAATGCTTTCTTTCTATCTACACCACCCTCAGGAAAAATGTAATGCAGTCTGGTAAGAGTTTAGTTGCAGAGTATCAGAGTGGAGGTTGGTGCTGCAGGGTTAATCAGAGAGGACAGTGTGCCCTGTACCTGTCTACAGGCCTCTCAGGGAGCTCCTGCATCCAGTAATGGTCAAGGAGCAGCAGTACTGCTACAGCTGAGAGAAATACCCAGGTGATGTGAACAGGGTGATGATGGCAACTCTTGGGGTCTTTCCCTCTCCAGCGGTGGGAAAGCATTCCAGAGTGTCCTTAAGAGTTCAGCGGGGGTACAGAGGTTTCTAAGCAGGCCATAGATGCATTTTATAGAGGCCACAATACAGCCAGGAACATCAAAACAGGTGTGTAAGGCCATGTAAGAAGTAAAGAGGTGTAAGAATTAGAATCATCTCTAGTGAGAAAGACATGAAGGGAAAAAACACCCAATTCTATGAAGTATTCACCCACAAGAAATTGATTTATTTTGAATCCCAAAGTTGATATTTTTCATTACCATGATGAAAAAGTAGTTCAGAGTTAAGGTTAGGTAAATTATTATAAAGATAGTCCTATCTTTTCATTTGGATTCTTGAAACTAAAATATTAAAGCTTCTATAATACATTGTCATTATTTCAAGTAAGGAACAGATAAAAGATCTGCACAAACTTTTGGATGAATAACTTGGACTAGATTCAAACATCTATATAGAAGGAAGTAAATGGTAAGTATACATTAAAATTCAAATGTTTCTGTTGCAATGAGGTGTTCTTAACTAATGGTTGGTATTAATAATTAACTTGATTATGACATGTGTATGTTTCCTAGGACATGCTACCTCTCAAAAACAGATCAATTAAACATTCTCACCTCAGTCAAACACACTGCAATAGGTATTGTCATCTATAGCTGCTGAATGAACTATGTCAGTTATCTTCCTCTTAAATTATTTAAAGATATTTAGGTGTTTAAGAATTTTGAATTAATTTAAAAATTTTATTAATCTTACACCATGTAAACATTGAGCAGCAATCTAATTTTTCTACATGAAGATATAAGTAAGGCATATTACAACATCATGGTTAACTTCTATCATATTATTTATGGAGCAGCTTCTTCAGGTGATTGTAAACTGGCTTCATGATCAAAATTAGTTGGCATATAAGATTAGTCAAAATAAATCAAGTATGCCTCGAGGGCTATGCTGCTAAAATAAATATGCAAAAACAAAAAACTTACCCTTTCTTCACTCTGGCAAAATCAAATGCCATCTGTCTGTAAGAAAAAGCCTTTTCATTCAAGTATCTGCTATAGCGCCTTATGAAAGTAGACATGTCATAACCTGAGGGACAAGTGAAAAAAAGTAATAAAATACTTTCAATTATCTTTTGCATGGCACTATTTTTTTTAACCCCCAAATTGTATGCAGTTCTAGGATGAGGTCAACAAGTATATCTGTAGAACTCATTTAAAATTCTGCTCCTAAGAGAAAATACTTTTGGCATGGGGCACTTCCTGACCCTCCTTTTACGGAATGTCTTTTCTGATTATTCCTTGTGTTTTTTTTCCTCCATGGTTTCAAATAATAGTCTGTGTCATACTTAATAACACAACCATCTGATAATGGCCTATTTGCTTTATATGCTTACTTTATGTGTGATAAATGGTCAGTAATTATGATGAAGGAACAAATGACTCAAACTCTATTAATCTAGAAGAAAAATTTCTTTAAGATTGGAATTTAAAAAAAAATTCAAAAGGCATCTTTATTTTCTCCTGTATCTTCATAAACAAACTTTGAGTCCCACATACCCACTGTTACTTTTAATTTTTTAAAATTATATTTTAATGGTACATTTAGATAAACATAGTGATAACATTCACGATAGGGGATTTGTACCTGTACATGATATATCTTGTTGCTTCTTTTTTTTTTAATGGTACTGTTACTTTTTAAAGTGAACACTGAAAATGTGAAAAAAATTTAATGTTTTATGTGCTGAGTTTAAAGATATCAATTGCAATGATTTTGGGTTAATAACCTCACATCGAAACATAAAGCATTAGCAAAAATATATATACACATACACACATTTTTTTCATATTCTCACCATGGGATCCACTTTTGTCCAAAAAATTGCTGAGATTGAACAGTGTATTTCTAGAAGCCAAATACTGAATAAATCTCTGAAAAACAAAAGTTAGAATTAAACACCTATATTCTCAAATCATACCTTTAAATGATTTCTGATATTAAAGGGAAAATTTCACAAATTTTCATTACAATCTCTTTTACTTAGTTATAAATGTTTCTATTCTGATAAATTTCTCAGGGGGTGAGGGGACTCAGACTAAAACTGAAGTAGAATTAAATTGTATGAGGTTTTATTTCTGTATGTAACAGAAACTATAAATTTAACTTTTATTTCTGTAATAGAAACTATAAATTTAAAAGTTATTTCCATATAAACATAATTTTATCAATATTCTTCAAAATTAAATATTTTATGAAAGCAATTTTCATTCAAAGGCATGAAGGAACATTTCCTACAGGAAAATAATTTTATTGTTCCTTTCTTCTAATAACACTTTTATCCATTCACAGGCTTATATGGTATATGCATTTTGGGCACCAGTAATATTTATCACTAAGACAAAAACTAAAAATTTATTTTAAAAGATAGCTAAGTAAACTACTAAAATGATACTCTAGGTGATTTTTAATTACAAATTTCTTTTTCTCCTAATTAGTGAAAATTAAAAGGTTCTCAAATCATCACCATATTCTTCCATAAATGACCCCATCATCCCCCCCAAAGTTAAATTTACTTAGTTTACCTCATTTCCATGCACCATGAGATGATGTGTTGTCACTAAAGCTTTAAATACAACCACCCAGCTACTGTTCGTTGCCCGTTCAAAGAGTGTGTCAGCCATCTGAGGAATATTAACATTGGTCTCATTGGTAGCCTGTATCAAATCTATGAAAACAGAAGATACGGTATTAACCACTACTTAGAAAATTACACTTAAGAATTCACTTCAAACTTTAAACATTAATCTTCTTCACTAAACCATGGCTTCAAAATTACTTTGGTGAGTGCTGATTTAAAAAAAAATTGAACTGTAATATTTTTACATATTGATACGTCAAATAAATTATTTACACAATATATTGCTTTATTCTTGAGTTTATTTTCTTCAATGAATTCCTTTCTGTGTCCTTTTATGAATTTTATCTGTTTGTTGGTACTGATACTGTTTTTGAAATTATAAACTCCAGGAGACTATGCCTCATGTTAATCTTCTTTGTTACAGGCACAATATCTCAAACATGTAGGTACTTATCATATACACCATTTGAATACAAAAACATAGATGTATTTTTTGGAACATGATCACTAAAAGCATACATTACTTTCATAAGAGTGCTGATAAATATGTTTGTGAGTGGCAGAATGAAAGCAAATAATAAAAGAATTTCATTATGTACAGCCTAACTTTCATAGGACATTATGCATACATTAAAGTACTGTACGACCTGAATTCATAAGACAAGCAAACATTTGTAATACATTCACTGTCCACATCTGCATATCAAGGAGGTTACAGGTATAGGTGGGTGGTACATAAGGGTCAACAGAGGGTGCTCAGTGTTCATTTAGAAAGTGTTTGGGTGCCAAACAGCTGGGTCAACTAAAGATAACATGCTCAGGAACAGAAGCCAAGCCACACTGGGACAGTGCAAACTTGAGTGCTTCGAACAACAGAGGTTAACCTCTTCAGGACAACTGATACTGCAAAACTTCTATTACAGGCCACACACCCATTCTGCAGAGAGCCACATGTACACCAGCTCCCAGGCAATCCCATGCAACAAAAGCAGAGACAAATCCGTCCTCTCCTTTCTTACTCAAAATCCTCAATCCACAATCACTAAGCTGTATATGGGTTTTTCATTTCCCTACTTCACAATAAATAAGGGTTTAAAAAAACTGATTCTCCATTACTGAAACAGGTCTTGCTAATCAGAATTAAAAGTATCAATAATGTTCTGAATCTAAAAAGAATAAACTAGACTTATTTCTTACTTTATCTTTATTTCAAATTCCAGTCATCAGCCCTCACCTGTCAACATCATATTTTCCCCATGATTTCTTCTATTGCAACTCTATTCATCCTTTAGGAAAGCTTTCCTGGGGTCCTTTTCAAATGCAGCCCCATGTGACCTCCCCCTCTGCTTTAAAACCAGGAGCATTCTGTTCCTGTTGGTTGTTCATACTAGAAGGGAACTTACTACACCAAAACTCCTTGAACACAGATACTGTCATTCACACCAATGTCTGTTTCTGTTTCCTATGCAATACTTCACAGACTACTTCGCAAAATAAATGCTTGTTGAGGAAAATGTACAAAAACCATACTTCACCCCAAAATAAAAAGTTCTTTGTAAAAGAAAAATTACTATATTATTATTTTCTGAAACACCATCATAGGACTACTTTAAACTTGAAATTCTGGGCCAGTCACAAGTATTTCTATTCATTTATTTATTGACTAGGCTCTGGAGATATAGGGAAGAATGATGAGATATTCTTCTGAAAAGAATGTCTTCAATGAAGCAGTAAACATTAATTTCATTAGTTTTTTTTCAATTTTTATTTTTTATTAGTATGTGTTTGCAGCACACAGCAACTACATTCCTCATGGGGAGATTGTACCTGCACATAATATATCTTAATTCTTTTTCTATCCTCTTCCTTTCCCCTTCCTCCTCTTTCCTTCCATCTCTTGGTCCTCCTCCCATTTGCAAAAGATCTCTATTTCACATTCTCCATCTTTTATTTTGTGTTTCTCATAAGAAACCATGAAGTTGTGTGTCTGATTTATTTTACTTAAAATCATAGTCTCTAGCTGTATCTATTTTCTTACAAGTGACTCAAATTTATCCTTAGATCTTCACCCTAAGTACTCAATTGTTTTTTGATATAGAGTATCACTATGTTGCTCAGTATAAAAGAAAGATATACATATTCAGATAATAGAGAAATCTATATAAGAGATTAGTAAAGAAAGGCAAATGATAGAGTGCAAAGTCTAGGTCCATAGCCCAGCTCAGGGCTAGCTAGATGTGTAATTCTTGGGAAATTATTTTACTCAAGTGCTCATATTCAAAATGGGGGTACTAATTACTGCCTCTTAGAACATTAAATGGGTTGTAAACTGTCCGAACAGAATAGGCACCCCAAATAAACTTTTGTGAGTACTATTATACACACACCGAATACTGGGATTTTAATTGGGGTATTAGAAAGAATCTATGGGGAGAGAAAGTTGAGTGGTAGCCTAAAAAATCTGTGAGCTGGGAGAGGAATGAGAAGGACATCTTAAACAGATGTGCAATGCTGATGCTTAAGAGGTGTGCATCCCCGGAGAGCTGTGGTGGTCTGGGAGCTGGGTATGTGTAGATAGGTGGGGGGTGGGATTTAAGCCAAGGAGTTAAAGAACAGACAGTGAGGAGTCTCATATACTACATTAAAGAGTTTGGATTTTAGCCTATGGACAAAAAGAAGCCCCTTTCAGAGACTACTAAATACTATCTGCAAAGTATAATAAAGGTACAGGACAAGGAACAATCACCATTACATGGAAACATATACTAAAAGAAGGAAAACAGGAAATTGGAAAGCACAAATGAGAATCAGAGACCATACAAAACTGAACTAATGAAAAGGTAATGAAGATTGAAGGAGATAACAAAAGAAGCAGAAAGATATGAAGTAGAACTGACTGGATTTATAGGTAGGCAAGCAAATATTAGAGATAAAGGGAAAAAGGAATCTTTGAACAATTCCAGATTTCTAGTCTGGGGTTCCAGTAAATGCTATTTACTGAAATAGGAGAAAAGTTGGTTTCAAGGGAGACACAAACTATTTTAGACAAGATGAACATGAAAGAGCTGTTGGATCCAAATTGAGATGTCTAATAAAGGACTGGAAGTAGGTTCTAAAGCTCTGGAGAAACATTTGGCCTAGAAAGAAAGTTGACACTCATCGGGAATTAAACAGAAGTTGAAACTATGCATTTAGAAGAGGTAATCCAAACATTATACAAAGAAAAATGAAAATTACATGTGTAAATAAGAATAAAAGAAAAATCATCATTTAAATGTGAATGAAAGAAAAGTGAATATAAGGACAAAGTAAAGAGAATCCCAGAAAAGTGAAACAGTGGAACCTATTGAAAACTTGAAAAACTTCAAGAAGCAATTAGTGATTGAATGGGTCAAATTTACAGAAAGTCCCAGTAAGCCAAATGTAAGAACAGAGTATATGAATGAAAGATTGTTGCTATGTTTGGCAGAGAAGGATCAAAGCTCAGGCTCACTGGATGTAAGGAATAATGGCCAGAGGAAAGCCTTTACATTGTTTAAAAGATGGAAAACATTTAAGCACATTTGAAGCGAGGACAAAAAGCCTAAAAGAGGTGATGTTGAAAATAAAAGTAGAGATAACTTATGGGAAAATTTAGGGGCTGGATGAGCTCTAAAATCCAGGTCTCAGGGCTCTGGGGTCAAGGTTAATCTCAGAGAGGAGAGGCACACAGTGAAGAGTGTTGAGAATGGCTGCTCTGAGTGGAGATGCAAGAATAATGACAGTTATTCTTCTAAGAAGAATGTCTTTGGTGAAGCAGTAAAATTTATTAATTTCCTTAAATCTCAAACCTAATCCTTTTGAGATAGGGTCTTGCTATGTTGCCCAGACTGTTCTCCAACTCTTGAGTTCGTGGGATCCTCCTGCTTCAGCCTCCTGAATAGCTGGACTACAGGAATGTGCCTGGCTATTATACTTATCTTTTCACTATTCTATGGCAAGGATTGGCAAACTACACCTTGCTGGGAAAATCTGGCCTAATTTCTGTTTTTATAAAATTTTATTGGAAACACAGCCATGTTGCTGTATTTACACATTGCAACATGTAAATTACTGTCTGAGGCCACTTTCATACTATAACATAGTTGAACAGTTGTAACACTCAACTCAGACTCAATTCTGTGATCTACAAAGCCTAAAGTATTTACTGCCTGCCCTTTTATAGAAAATGTTTACTGACTGCATCTGTATCTCTAAATGGAAAGTCTGTCTAAAAAGGATTCGTGACACCCAACAAAGATCAATGGCTGTCTTAAGCAAAAGTAACCTCATGATTGAATTGTTGTGTGAACTATTTTGTTTTCCTGGATGATGATTTTAACTTGAAAGAATTCTTGACAGACTTCAAACTACGATGATTCGGACTTGGTATTAAGCAGCAGTTTCTTTCTCAAAAATAAAGTGACCTTGTGACTTCGAAAAAAAAATGAATGACAGTACTGTTTGTTAACGGTAAAATTTGATCTTTCAAATGACAACTAAAACTTTTACAAACTCTACCACACGAAGCTTGACAGTTTTCTCATTTATAGTGACTTCTCCAGTATCGCTGGTGGCATTCATGAGTACCATTTATTGATAAATATGTAATTTAATGTGTCAACATTTGAAAGATGTGAATAACTCAGTGAACTAATATTTTCCAAAGGACTAGTGGATAATGTTACAAAATAATGCATGTGTAAAAGACCCACCCAAGGTACAAGGCAGTGAAACGGACTTTAACAGAATACAAAAGTGTTGAAATTCAACACTACAACTTAATTTAAGAAACTATCACTTGGAGGGTTGTATAGTACCAAAGAAGAATATCAAAAATTTTCTGAAAAGCCTATTTAAAAGAGTTCTCATTTTCCAGCTGCATAGCTTTATGAGGCCAGATTTTATTAATATATTTCAAACAAAACAATTAACCCCAACAGATATAATAGAGGAACAGATATAAGTATCAGTTTTCTACTGGCCAAGACATTAAAGAGATTTGTGAGAGTATAAAACAATACCACTTTCTTGCTATTTTTTACACTTGGAATAATATTTTCTGTAAACATTTATTTGTGTTAATGTGTCAATGGGTTTATTATTCTTATTTAAAAGTATTTTCAAACCTTCCCTGTTTTAATTTATAAGACAATAAATATCTCACATAAACAAAAACTTGGTGAGCTTCCCAATTATAAAGGACTCTGGACACCAGCCTGACAGCTGCTATTTTCATATATACTTAGAAAGAGAATTGCTCAGTTGTAGGTTAGGCACATATTTAATTTCAAAATGTTTTTACATAGTGATCACATAAATTTATGTTCTCACTAGTAGACTGTATATGTTTCTACTGCTCTACTTCCTTGCCAAATAAATGGTTTCCATTTTAAGAATTTAAAAAAGTTAGGTAAAAACTATAGCTATATGGCTGGGGATTTAGCTCTGTGGTTAGAGTGCTTGCCTAGCAAGCTCAAGGCCCTGAGTTCGATCCCTGGCACCAAAAAAACAAACAAACAAAAAAAACCCAAAAACTATAGCTACAAACATGGAAAAAAAATTCTTGAACACTGAGTATCCAAATACTCTATATCCGTCATATTTGAAGTCCTCAGAATTCAAAGTTTTAGTTGAACTTAGAAAGATATTACTGATAACATTTTGATAATTTAAAAAATAGCTTTACTAAACTACAGTTGATACGAAAACAGCACATATTTAAAGTACACTATTTAATAAGTTTGGACCAAGATGAGTTCACAAAATTATGACCAAAATAAGATAATGAATATATCATCACTCCTGATGGTTTCCTACTCTTAAAATTCTTCTTTCCTATCCTTTCCCATTCTCCTCCCTGGGTGCCCCTTAGCAACCACAAGTTTCTTTCTATCAGTATAAATTAGTTTGCCATTTCTCGATTTTACATAAAGAGAAACTATTTTTGTTGGTGGGGAAGAGGTCTGGATTCTTTCAGTCAACGTAATTATTTTGAGATTTATTGTTGTTACTGCATGTATCAATAGTTTATACCTTTTTACTGCTGAGGTGTATCCTATTAAATAAGCATGCCAAAAGTGTTTATACATTTACCTGTTAATGAACATCTGGAGTGATTCCAGTTTTGGCTATTATACAGAGAGCTGCTGTGAGCATTTATATACAACTACTCGTATATAAATGGACATATGCATTAATTTCCCTTGGGTAATTGTCTAGGGATGGACAGAGTCACTTTGGTGTTCAAGAAACTATTTCCAAGATGTCATGTCATGTTGCCTTCCCACCAGCATTGTATGAGCATTCCAACTGTGGTACATCTTTCCTGACTAAGTATGGTCTTTTTATTTTTTTTTTTTGCCATTCTAACAGGTATGTTGTAGTATCTCATATGGTTTTTCTTTGCATTTCCCTAATGACTAATGATGTTATTTAACACACGTTTGTTTAGTTTTTCAGATATTTCAGACAGGAGAGTAAATACAGACTCTCCTTGTTATTCTATCTTCCCACAAAGTATAACTCTTTTTGGTAGTTTCAAGCAACTGAAAATTTATCTTAGAAAACCTGTCGGAGGTAAGATAATTCATCAAAAGAGAATGAAAGAAACAGATTTTAATGGAAAGATAACTTTAACTTTTAGGAATTGTAAATAATTGTTCACTAATTTAAGAAAGTAATAACAAACCTAAAAGTTCTCAAATTCGTGGTTATCTACGTCTTTTCCAGTACTATATGAAACTGATGACCATTTAAACTATGTGAAAAGTAGTTCATGATAGGGCCCTTGTCATCTCTCTTTTTTATTTTTTGGTACTGGGAATCAAACTCAGGGCCTTGTGCTTGCAAGGCAAGCACTCTAACCACTGAGCTAAATCCCCAGCCTATCTCTTGCTTAGAGTGTTGTATAATCTCATCTCTGGATCACCTCTAGCATAACTAGATACATTTGTAGAAAATTAACTATCCCAGAGTACTCTTTTGATCATAGCCTCCTGCAAGCTCCTGTTGTCCACTGAATTATATAAAAATACCTCAAGTATGTATCTTATACCTTATACTTATACCTTGAGCCTAAGGCCTTTACTTATACCTTAAGTATAAGGTTTATACATTATACATTAAAGCCTTGAGGATAGGCCTTTCATTAGAAGACTCAGGTATGTTCCTAATCTTTACTTTGCCAAAAATTGTGTTCCGAGAAAATTATTCTGATACCTCTTTATGCTATTCTCATTGCCTAGAACAGTGATGGTGAAACTTTTAGAGACCAAGTGCCCAAACTGCAACCCAAAACCCACTTATTTATTGCAAAGTGCCAACACTGCAATTAAATCTGAATGCTTGGCTGCTGGGGTGATGCTGGGGCGGCTTGGCTTGTGTGCCAACAGAGAGGGTTCTGCGTGCCCACTGCCGCATGCACACATGCCACGGGTTTACCACCACTGGCTTGGAATGTCTCTGCTATCACCCCATTGAGATCTTATTTCCTAGGTCAATCTCAAATGCAATAGGCTCATGGAGTCTTTTCTGACATTGCTGTCAAGTTGAGGAGAGGCTTACATCTTCTCTCCCATGGTGTAAGATGAAGGACACTGGATTGAGGGCCAGAGACCTAGCTTACCACCCAGCTCTGCTACTGAAGAATAAGTTAACCTACCCACTTGGTGGCTCTGTCTTTGACTTCACAATGAGGATAATACTATTTTACAGGACAGAGACTGTCATATGTCATAATCCTTACTATATATACCTCTGTTGTGGCCATTAGCACAAAGACATGTAGCTGTGAGTTTACATATCTGTCCTCCACTTAGAGGTCCAGGTCCGACAGGCAGGAATGAGGTTATATCTGTATCATTTCATCCTAGGTACCTAACACAGGCCTTGAGGCAGAAAAGATACTTAATAATTTGAGATAGCCATGACTGATTTATAATCTGTCTCAATATAAAATAATTTTATGCTAAAATTAAGGTATTAGAGGCCAATTTCTTTTAATAACTCTTACTGGATACAACTGAATCAATAAATTAGACAAGATGAGTTACTTTCTACGGCATTATTATTTTTTTTTTTTTTTGGCACTGGGAATCGAACTCAGGTCCTTGTGCCTGCAAGGCAAGCACTTTAACCACTGAGTTAAATCCCCAGCCCACTGAGTTAAATCCCCAGCCCTCTATGGCATTATTATACTTACTTTTATTTATTTAGAAAGGCATCCTCTATTCCATTTAATAATTTCTTCCCAAGTTTAATTATCTGATTCTGCCAAGTCCCACTAGAACAAGTTTCCTTTGACTGAACGCCAGAAAGGAGAACAAAAATTGGTCATTCTTTTGTCATACAATCATTGTCTAAACTTGAGCTTCACAAAAAGAAAATGAGATGCTATACACCGACCGAAGTCTAATGACAGGCTGACATGTAATTTTTAAACATTCCTATCACATAATAGCAGCCCAAAATATCTGTCACATCACATAACTAGAAGTAAAATTATTAACTCTACTTTTAAATTTGTTCCTTCCCTCTCTTACTCCTGTCTGTTATGGACTGAACGTTTATGTCTGCTTAAAATTCACTTACTGAAATGCTAACCTGCAAGGTAATAGTACTAGGAGGTGGTGCCTTTGGGAGGTGACCATGTCATGAGGGTGGAGTTCAGTTCTCATGAAAGGAATTAGGACCCTCAGAAAACAGACTTGAAGAGAGTTCTTTAGTTCTTTCTGCTAATTCTTTCTGAGAACTAAATAGCCTGAAATCCGTAAGAGTGCTCTCACCAGAACTCAACCATGCTAGACTTCCAGTTCTAGAACTGTGACAAATACATTTCTGCTGCTTATACACCATTCAATCTGAGTTGTTATGGAAGCCCTTAAAAACTAATACTGTCTCTCTGGCCCTGTCTGCCTCATACCTGCTAGTTAACAACATCAGAGAGCTCAAACTTACAAACACTTGTAAATAGAAACAAATCCTTTCAATTTGAACAATATAAAAATATGACGCAGATTATTCAGAAGTTTTTCTTCTTGGGCTCAGCATGAATGACAGATACCAATGTTGCCTCACCAAAAATTAGCTCCTTCCCTTGTCTTCTGTACCATAAAATTCCTGTCCCCATCCTTGCCCTGCCTATCAGAAAGGCTTAAGTACTACACAGGTACCATCCCTGCTTCCCTTGTAGCTAGACATATGATCAGCATTCTTTTGGGTCAACTGAGAAAACATACTCTTTTGTAAGGATGATATGCACAATAAACAGAATAGAACTATTTCTCTGCTTCTTCAATGAATGTAGTGGTATAAATATGTAATATCATGGCAATCTCCAGACGAGAGGACAGACTTCAACAAGCCAAAGTGAGCAGAGGGTGAACACGGAAAGCACCTGGGTCTGCGAGATACTTTGGAGCTGCTATTCAAACCCTATAACTACCTGACCACCAACTTCTTGTTGAGGAGGACAGTAGATAATTTTATTTTTTTAGTTTGGAGACAGAAGGTAAAACTGAAAGGATTACATTTCAGGAGGAGAAGAGCACTATATTGTTCCCATGTAGAAAGAAGATACAGCAATGTAAAATAATTTCATACAATATAAAATTTTCATGCAGAAGTTCTAAGGTAACACCAGGGGGGGGGCTGGAAAACAATCAGAACAAGAATCTGAAGGTGGCTGGACAGCCATTTACTTCTCAAAAAGAAGGGAGGGTGAGGAGAGGTACTGGAAGGATGGACTGGTTTTTGGAGGCTGAGTTGTTTGTGTTCTCCTATGTAAAATGAATCTACCTAGTGAGGGTTGAGGTGGGGTGACACCTGAAGAGAAGTTTTTAAAGGCTACAAAAAATAAAAAAGCAAAGGAAAGGACAACAAGAGCCAGAAGGGGTGAGCCTAAACAGGAGGTAACAGGGATAGATGGGACAAGAAATAAAGCACAAACACTTTTAAGTTTAAGAGACAAAAGGAGAACAGATTGTAAATGTGCCAATATGATGACTTTTATTTGAAGAACTTGACAGGTATCCTTCCTTAAATTTTTCTTTAAATAGAAAGGTACAAAATAGGAGCTTTAGAAATTTCTCACTTAATTTACTCAGTATAATTGAAGACATTTATTTGTACTTTTATATTACTACATGTGATCTTTAGTGTCACTTTTTTTTTTTTCTGCTAGGGATCGAACTCAGGGCCTTGGGCTTGCTAAGCAAGCACTCTACCACTCGAGCTAAATCCTCAACCTGTCACCTATTTTCTAAAGTATGTAAGTGACTTTTGTATCTAAAGTATACTACAAAAATTTTCTCTTCTGCTATTTGTTGCCAATAGATTTCTGACAGATTCAAAATTAGGAATATAATATCTAACACAGCTGTTGAATAAAGGTTTTAGAGCTAGATCCAATTTAATTGCTTTATGTTATTTTATAACTATGTGACCCTGAGCAAAGTTACTTCTCTAAGCCTCCATTTTTCCATTACTATGATGGGAAAAATAATAGCACCTATTTGGCAGCTGTTTTCTTAAACTAGGTAAAGCAAGCAAAGTAGTGCAAAGCCTGATACACTATAAGGATTATGTATGTGTATGTGTCTATATATACATGGAACACACAATCATAATTAGATTCACCCATATCAAGTTTCATCACTTGGCATACTTTGCTAATTAATTCAATGAAATCATCGATTAACAAGTATTTACTGGATGTCTGTTATGTGCCAGGCACTATTTTATCAGCTAGAAAAAGAATAGTGAACAAAACAGACACTGTCTGCCTTCTTAGAGCTGAGATTCTAATGGAAGACATAGACAAACTAGATATACAATGTCAGGCAGAGATAAGTAGTATGGTGAAAATTAAAGAGAGAAAAGGGATGAAGGGATGGATAGATGGATGTCTACACAGGCAGACATATGGAAAGGTGATACTATTTTAGGTCAGGTGATCAGAAAAGGCCTGCCCAAGGAAATGACATCGAAAGAGACCTAAATACATAGAGACAACTAGCCATTCAATCACCTTGGGAAATGTTCCAGGCAGAGGAAACAGTAAATGCGAAGCCCTGATATGAAGGTGTGTCTGGCAGGTTCAAGACAAAACAAGAGCCAAGCATGGTGGCACACATTTGTAATTCTAGCACTTGAGAGGCTGAGGCAGGAGGATCACCATGAGCTTGAGGCCAGCCTGGGATACACAGTGAGTTCAAGGCCAGCCTGAACTACATGGTGATATCCTGTTTCAAAGAAAAAAAAATCAAAACGCCAATATGACTGGAGAAGGGCAAGGAGGGGATGATGGAGAACCTACCAGGCTTCTGATAACTCAGTGTACATTAGTAAGAGGAAAGACTGTTATTTTATTTTAAATGTTTGGAAAACTGTTAGAGGGCTTTGTCAGGGGAGTGATGTGACACAACTTTTATTGTAAAGAGTTACTATGGCAGCTATATGGAGCACAAGCTGGGTGGAAGAAATAAGAGTTAGGGAGACAAGGGGTTATTGTAATAGCTCAGGTGAAAGCTGATGATGCGTGTGTATCAGTGTTACAATGGGGCAGAAGCAAAAACCAAAATGTAGTATTTCAGCTATCTCAAAGGTTGAGCCAAGAGGAACAGCTGATGGTTTTCAATTAGAAAGCATAAGCTATGAGAAGAAACAAGAATGACGAGCTTGTAGCAGCTGAACAACGGGATGATAATCGTCTCTTGTATACGCTGGGGAAAAGAAACAGAAGCAGTGTAGGCATGTGGTGTGCATGTACTTTCTTGTTTTTTTCTTTCTACCCACTTGCACTGACTCCATCACTTTCTTCTCTGACCTCACTCCCAACCACAGATGGCTCTATCTCTGTTCAATGTTGGAGCGAGAGCCAAAAGTATGTTCACTGTTAACAGAGCATGTGAAAACAGGGCCTCAGAGTACATCAGTCATTTAATGATCACTGGCAAACTAGACCCCCAATGTTCTAAAAGTGGGCCATTCAGCAAGTTTTCAAAATGAACATCACAAATTACTATAATTCTTCTGGCCAAACGAAGTAAAGGAGACACTAACCATGCTGCCTCCCAAATGCAGCATCATGACTCAGAGTTTGAAGAGGTCAGCACAAGTACCCAGCTGCCTGCATGACTGGAAAACTAGGGTCACAGACTGCTACTACTTCAGAGTAGGGGGGGAGGGGAAAGCAGCCCATGTGCTAAATACTGTCAATCCCCAGGGTTACAGAAAATTATTAGGACAAAAATTGGAAATTCACATTTTTATCCCTTAGGATTTATATGCAGTTACTTGTATTAACAATATGACCTTAAGCAAGTCATTGGATCTCCTTACCCTAAGTCTTTATCTGTGTGACAGAAATAATTACATATGCCCACCAGCCTTAATACTTTATTGCTTTTATATCTTATTCTCTTCTGAGTGTTTTCTTTGAAATCATCATAGGATTCTCAAAAGAACTGTGTGATTTTCAATTGATATGACTATAGGTAAAAATTTAGATAGCACTACAGAGGTAGAAGATGGACATTTGTAACCAACCAAGGGAACGGAAGATTGTAGTGCTCTGGGCCATGCACAAAGAGTCACAAGCCATTTCTCTCAGTTGGCACTAAGTGCTAGAAAGGAAGGCCTTTGCTGACTTGGTTGCCAGGGAGATGTGGCTTGGATTTCTGATTTCCAGCTACACGATGATCAGCTACCTATGTCTAGTCTTCAAGTGTGTCAGGTAAATTAACGCACCGTCTATTTACATGACAGCCTTAAGGTTTTGTTTCTTTCTTTATAGAGTCCAGGGTTAAAAAATAAGCTAATGGAGTTTGTCTTTAAATTATCCCCTCAGGGTCTAGAGAAAAGAATTTGTCACGTTGATAAATTTGCCATACCCAGCACTGAGCAGCCCTGCACTTCTTTTTAAATATTTAACCTACCAGACTCTCACCATAGTCCATCTTTAGCCTGTTTTAGCCTCAGAAAACAACAGTTATGTCATCCTCAGTTAACTCTTTATATACAGGACTTCATTTTAGAGGGCTCTCAAGTCACAAGGAAAAGCAATGCTTTATAGCTAGGACCCACACAGCAGAAACCAGGCATCAGTTTTCTGTTCCAATCAAGCTTCCTACCCACATATGTGAAACTTATGTTTCCTAAAATAAATATTATTCAGAAATGACAACTGCTGCTGCAAGCATCTGGGAATCTACTCCTTCACTGTCTCTGTAGCCTCATCTCTGGGATGTCTTTCGATCTCTGCTGTTTTTCATTCCAAGGCTCACACAGACTGGATCTTACCTACCACCTTGCACTCCTACTTCTCCTCAAGGTGAGACTCTCTGGCACCATCTCCCAGCATTGTTCTATTCCTATGGCCTTACCCCAAGCCTTTCTGTTTCTATTCTTCAGAGTCCTCAGCTTACTTCCTGGGAGGAAACATCTAAAATAAGACCTGCGTCTATTTCTCAAATATCAAAGAATACAACTGTAGTTCTGAATACATAATACTAAGACTTGGTGTGTCTTTTCCACAAGTACAGGCCCAGCTGTCATCCCTTCAGAACATCTCCCCACAGGTTCTGATTACAATGACTCTTCAGACCTTCTTGGATATTCTGGACAGCTTGGACCCAGTTCTTCAGATGTCCTTCTCCTGAGTCAATCAATCTGGACAAGTTTCAGAGGTTGACCTAGAAGAACCCAATTCCTTAGCAGCTTCCCCTCTCTGTCAATGGGGATGCCATGAGTTGGAAACCATTAATGAACGAAACCATTTTGACCATGTATATATCAAGCTCCTAGTCTCAGCGATACCCCCTGAGATACAGTGCCAAGCTAATGTGGTAGTGAAAATCAAGGAGATGCCTCTCAGCCACTCAGAGAGGATCACCCTAAACTCACTGTCTTGATGAAATAAACACTTGTAGAAATTGACTTCATTCTAGACAGGTCTTTCGAATCTACTTTTATGCAGTCACTGCCTGAGACACCTTCCTATGTGCTGGATATTACACTGACCTTTCTCACAGCACATATAATACTTCATTTATTTGATTATTAACAAATCTGTATAAGTACATCTCTTAATGTCTTTTTATGGTGCTTAGAGTTAAGAGCAACTTAACGATAAATATTTACAAGTACTCTGAGCATACTCAACAAACAAGCAGCTTTACAAATATAAGGTAGCTTGGCAATCATATTGTTCCATTCTCTCCAAACTTAATTTTTCCTGTCTCTTCATAAATATTTCACCCTCACCTCTATGAAATATGATATATAGCTTTGTATTTTATAGTTTAAATTTGCTAGTGTTCAGTCTAAAACAGGTCTCAGCCTTGGCGCAACTGACATTTTGGGGCAGAAAATTCATTTTGGAGGTTGGGGGCATCCTATATATTGCAGGATGTTTAGCAGCATCCCTGGTCTCTACCAAAAGATAGAAGAAGAATCTTCCTTTCCCAAGTCAAGATGATTGAAAACACGTCCAGACACTGTCAAATGTGCTCTGGGTAGATTTCTCCCACTGAAAACTGCTTATCTAGAATAAGAGTTAGGAAATGTCAGTGCCTAAAATTGGGCTGGAGTAAGCTCCCAAGGAAGGGGTCTAAGTTTGTGACTAACATTTTATCTAGTTTTTGTTGTACACAAATAACCATGCTTCATGAGTAGCAGTCTAAAATAACCTAGTATACATGTAGAGTGCTTACTGTTGTAATAAAGTTTACAGAAAAGGGTCTTACACATAATCAAGGATAGCAAGCTCTAGTTTTGAAAGGGGTCAGGTCCTAAGGTTGTAATGTATAAACCTATAAACCTTATATCATGTTTGGTTGAGCTATATATGAAGTTACAATTTCTGTCAGTCAAAAATGGGTTAACATCATCTGCAATTTCATTTAATTCAACCTGATAATTACCCTGTATAGCATTTATATGTTCCCACAGAATCCTATTAAACTTTCTTTCATTTTTCTCCCTTTCCCCCCGTAGGTGTCAGGTATTATGGCCTGCATTTTCATTGCAGTCTAGAGCAATAACTGCTTCTAGCAGGTTTTCCTTTTCTTTGGACCCCTGGAAAAACACATTCCAGAGATTTTTTGACATCCTGTAACCCAGAGAAAGAAATGTTCATTTCTTATATTTCTATTTAATGATTTTCTCTCATTTGTTTAAGTTGCCAGTATAAAGACAAATAATGACTCTTTGCATGTTCAAATATCCACAGAAGACTCATCAATAGTTTACAGTATAACAAAGATTTACTTGCCAGATCAGAAGAAAAAAAAAACAAGGAAAGGAAAAGAATCGTTCAGATATAATCTAGGGAGAAAATTAGAGGGATATCTACCAAGCAACAATCACCTCCTTGTACAAAAGATGACCAGTCCTTTTCTATCACCCTCTCTAATGTGTTCTAGATTGTAGCATGGTGGTAGAAATTCTGGACTCAAAAACATTGAGACACAGAGTTTAAATTTGAAACTGTGCAGGTCACATGGCTCCAAATATCAGATAACAGAAGTGGGAACAAGAAGCATGTTCTTTTAAGTTATGGGGTGAAACAAGCTCCCTTGAATTCTCCTCATACCCTTTCAACCTCCCTTCCATTTAGTGACATTAATAGTTCACTAGATTTTCGCCTCAACCTTGTCAAAAGAGTCTTCTCCTCCATCTTTAGACTCAGTGGTACCCCAAGTCTTTCTATTTTGCTTTTCCTTTACTCTTTTTGTTCACTATTCTTTTTTAGATACTATATCCTTTCTCCATATCTTCCAGATACATATTCAAAATGTCTAATTTTTGAGAGAAAAACATAAAATCTCTCCCTTAATCCTGTGTCATACTGCAGATTCTCTAAACTCACATTCTTGCTATATCTTTATTTCCTCATAGGATCACATTATAATCCAGCTTGCTTTGGGAGCTTCTACACTATGATAGCCATCCACTCTGTGCTCCTGAACTGGCCCCATATTTAGCAGAGTTCTCTAACCTGCCAAAGCCAGTAGACACTCTCTAGTTTCTACCTGGTTCAATTTTATATGTCATTGGAGAATCCTAATCTAGACCACTCAAGTTCATAGATTGGAAAAATTAATATTGTCCATACCATCCAAAGCCATTTACAGGTTCAATGCAATCCCCATCAAACTATCAACAACATCCTTCACAGAACTAGAAAATAATCTTAAAATTCATATGGAAGCACAAAAGACCCCAAATACCCAGAGTGATATTGAGCAAAAAGAATGAAGTTAGAGCATCATGATACCTGATTTCAAGACATAGTACAGATTCATAGTAACAAAATAACATGGTAGCTGGCATAGAACAGACTCGTAGACCAATGGAACCAAATAGAGAACACAGAAATAAACACATGCATCTACAGTCAACTGATTCTCAACAAAGGCACCAAAAATGTACCCTTGAGAAAGGAAAATCTCTTCAATAAATAGCTTATTAGTCAGCTTTCCCACCACTGGGACACAATATCTGACAACTATATCTTATAAAGAGGAGAGGACTGATTTGGCTCATGGTTCAATGGACTCTGTATATGGTCAGCTGGTCCAAGGCAGGAACATCATGGCAGAAAAGCATGGGACCAGAAGAGGGGAACAGCACCAGAGAGAAAGGACTAAGGACCAGACACAGACCCCAAGGCTATGCCTACGTGATCTATCCAAATATACCTTGAAGGGTGCTCCACCAATCTCCTGGGTGAACCCCAAAGCAAATCAAGTTGACATTCCATGCTAACTGCCACAAATAGTCCTTTGGAAAGTGAATGTCCACATGTAGAAGATTGAAACTTGATCTCTCACCCTGTACAAAAATCAAGTCAAAATGAATCAGACCTAAATGTAAAACTTAAAACTCTGAAACTATTAGAAGAAAATACATAAAAATACTTTAAGACATTGCTGCAGGCAATAAGTTTATAGACAGAACCCCAAAAGCACAGGAAACAAGAGCAAAAATTGACAAATGGGACTTCATTAAACTAAAATCTTCTGCACATCAAAGGAAATACTCAACAGAATGAACAGACAATCTGCAGATGGAAAACATTTTCCAACTATTCATCTTACAGAGGAGATTGTGTGTGTGTTTATATGCTAGTATATATTTTTAAAAACTTAACAAAAAATTAAGTAATCCAATTAAAATGAGAAAATGATCTAAATAGATACTTTTCAAAAGAAATATAAATGGCCAACAAATACATGAAAAAATGTTTAATTTATTAGCCAGCAGAGAAGTACAAATCAAAATTATAATAGACATCATCTTAGCTTCTTGAGAATTTTTTTAATTAAAAAAAAAACAATAAATGCTGACCTAATTTTTAAAGTCATATTTCCTGGAGTTGGGGGAACCATGCTTTCCTGGCCTTTTTCTTATCTCTGCCTTTCCTGTTCAGTCTCTTGTTACTGGCCTTCTTTTTCCTCCAAACCCTTGAACACTGGATGTCCTCAAGATGATTTCCTTATCTCTTCTCTTCTCTCAGTCATGATTCTTATTAAGCAGTATCTTCCATGCCTACATTTCTACTAGACCTGGACTATAGAAAATGGATGAGTAAGACAAAAGTGAAAACTATTACCTACTCTCTAAACCTACTTTGGCTTGCTCAAATAATCCACAAAGGCACCTTACCTTTCTAGCTCAGTGTCTTTCTTATCTTCTTTCTTGTTTTCCATTAATTTCATTTCCATTAATTCAGTCAACTGTTAATGCATACAGATAATACATACCTGTGGAGCTATCCTCTGCTCTACCTTAACTGTCTCACTATTACCTACTTTGGTCTTATCACAATGGCCAAATAATTCTTTTTCCCTTCTATTTTTAATCAGCTTTCAAGAGTACAGTTCTAAATACAAATGGAATTATGTCATTTTCTGAGGAAATTTATAGTTCCATATAATGTAGTCCTTTTCAACTTGATTTCCCCAATATGGTAAAGCAATCATCATACTTAACAAATTAACTTCTCTCATGTATATAGACAGCTATAGTTATATACTATCATTGAGAGAAATGAGAAAGTAATCACTCAAATCACGTTCTATGATCATGTCCCATTCAGGACATAATAGTAAGCAGGTTTATTCATGTATCTGTGTAGTTTACTAGAGTATAAACTCTGCTTCATCAGCAAAATTCCTGAAATAGAGTAATATGGAATGAAAAACTTTGTTTTTTTTGGTGCTGGGGATCGAACTCAGGTCCTTGTGCTTGCAAGGCAAGCACTTTAACCACTGAGCTAAATCCCCAGCCCTGAAAAACTTTTTTTTAAGAGAACCATGATAAATGTTTCATTTCTCCTTATCTTAAAAACCTGTGACAGTTATTCCAATATTTGGATCTCTATTCATTGTTTTTAAAAACTCAGAAACAATTTAATATCACATCGATATTAATCACAGTTACAAGGAAGCCTAGAACTCTCTCTGCAATGATTCCTCTTTTTCAAAGGAACAGATGGGAAGGAAAAAAAAAAAACTTGGCAATTAGTCTTAAAACAAGTTCCACCAAGATCTGTACATCTCCCAGAAGATAACCAACATACAAAAAAAAAAAAGAGAGAGAGAGAGAGAGAGAGACAGAAGGACAGAGGACATGTAATATTGCATAGAGCTTGTTAACACTCTCTTTAAAGATCCATACTCCTTTGCTGTTAAGTTACTGTTAGGAAAAGAAGCAAAACTTCTCCCCTGGTGTCTAAACAAGGAAAGAGTTATGACTGGATGACACAGGCCTTACAATTATGACAATTATGCTTTAGAGAAAGTTACAGAAAGGGCTAGAATATAGACCCTGTTGTCAGCCAGCATGACTGTTGGCTGGCTGAAAACCTCTCCATGCTACCTGCACACAGAGTGACCTCCACCAGCTCCAGGTATAAGCCTCTTCCTGTATTAGAACACTCTTTCTGACTGAGGGCTGAAAGCATTTGGAGCAATGCCTATTGTGCTGCTTGGCAAAAAACTAAGAGAAAACCTGAAAAATCATAAACACTTTGATTTTCCCTGTCAGAAATCATTCACCTCACTGTTACTAAAAAGAATCAAAGCAAGGCCCAACACAAAGAACGGTCACCATATTTTTGGTAGGTTTTGAGACTATGGCATATGGCTTGGTTTCTTCTATATCCTTTCTGAGGGGCAAAACTAGACTTGGAACTTGTCATTCGACTCTTTCCTTATCACTCACTCATTGACCCGCATTGTTATAAACTTCTTCATGTCTTCAACTCTAGGCACATTTTCCAATTTTCCTATAACCACCACCTCCCAACTCCCAAGCACTTGCTTTAGGGTTGAGAAAATCTCAACAAGTACATTGCCCTCCCTCCAGCCCTCTGCATTCCACAAAGTTCCAGTTCCCAGAACATCTTTTCAAACCAAATGTGCTCTTGCTGTAACTAACTTCAATGGTCTATCACTTACCAAGAAAATCCATTTGTCTTTATCTTACATTCAAGGGCCTGCCTCATGCATTCCAACACCTATGGTGTACTTTCATCTCTCTTTTCTATGGCTCTTCTGGCCTGCAACATATTACTCAATTTATTTATTATGTTTATTGTTTACTGACTCTCCTAACCCTACCTCAAATGTAAGCTCTATGAGGAAAACTTTTCATTCCTTTGTTCACTGATATACCCAAACACATGGGTCAGCAGATGCAGGGTAGATATTTAGTAAACATTTGTTGTGAACCTGGAATGCACTCAGTTGCTTAAATTCTAGTCTTCCTTTATATCCTACGACCAACACCGGTGTTTTCTTATGTCTTTTACTTGAGTTCTTCCTGTACTAGGCCTGCAAACCAGGTGAAATTTGATGAAGTCTTTCAGATATTATTTGACTACTTAGTTAAGTGACTATTTTCGTGATATTAAGTGAAGTTCTGAATAAGCTGGTCATACTTATATAATTCATAAAATTCACTATTTAGTTTTTTAAGAGCTACTGGCCACAGAGGTATTTAACAACCAACAGAGGGTAAAAGTGTAATGAGTTTTATCATAGTTTAAATATTAAAGAAGGGTCTTTTATTCAAAGCACCGACAAGGCTTGATGTTTTAAACTGTGGATAGTAGGTATTTGGTGAGTAATTTAGCTAATTACTTAAATTTAGGGCCCAATTTAGGCCCAGGCCATTACATAGGGATACAATCACTTTTATATTTTATTCTTATATTGGCTTTAAGTAGACAAGGTAAATTTCAAGTATAATATCTTCAGCTTAAATACCTTCTGGACCTACATCCATTTGGATTAATGGAATGTTTCAGCAGATGACAGTAAATGTAACAATTCCAATTAGCTGAGCTTGAACAAACTTTTCTTTATTACTGTTTCTCATGGGAGTACAAGTAAGTAAGAATGAAACAATGCCAACTTCTACAGAATTTATTAGGGAAAAAAAGAGCCATTCTTACCGGTGTTAACTGCATGGGTTTGCTAATTAACACTAATGCTCTTTTTGTTCTTGATGGGCATGAAAGTCCAGCCAGGCATTTATAGTGCCTTTTAGAATAAATGATGTTCATCAGGTTTTGGCTTTTTTGAATAATAATCCTGTAACTCCTTGATAAGGGACAAGTTTATTATATTTTGATACTGAAGAATGGATAAAATGCAGGATTTAACAGGACTGACTGGATTGCAATCAGCCAAGTATTCTATGCCTCATGTAACCTTGCTGTGAACTCTTCAGCTTGCTGAGCTGGTTCTGGGGCCTGATGAGCTCTTGTAATATAGACAGAGTGAGGTATTTAGGGGGATTTGTGGTAAAATATCAGTTATTAAAATGAACGTAAGCTTATTATATGAGATTAGCTGTTCTTACTTAATACCATGACAATGAAAAACATTATTTTAAGAAAAAAATTAGCAGTAAATTATTCCATGTTCTTCAGGAAATAATGAGAATATTCTAAATAGGCATATGTTTGTGATGAAGTTCACCTGAAATTCAGCTAAAATGTAATTGTGTTAGAATTTCCAAACTATAACTGTATCACAGGACACCCAACAAACTTAAGATAATATGATTTTCTTTTTATACTTTTTTTCTCCTATTATATAGTAGGCTTATCTGGGCAGCAGTCATTTCACTTATTGCAGCTATTTGATGGAAGGATGTTTATTAGAGGCAGAGAGAAGTCAGCACCATGTTGGGGCCTGTCTGACCTGTTCTGGCCAGTACATCTGGAGCTCACTGTGAGATGGAGTGGACAGAAGTTGGATCCTACACGTCCTTGAAAGCCATTATAAGGCCTTAGGCTTTTGGCTGAGTGAAATTGGGTTTATGAGGTAAGCAACACCATGATTGGAATTTATCTAAAAGGATTATTCTAGCTGCTGTATTGAGGATTCACTCCGGAGAAGAGGGAAGGACTGAAGCAGAACTGGGCACCTTTTCAGTAACCCTGCTAAGAGATTATGGTGGCTGGGGTGGGTGGTGGCAGTGGAGGTGGTCAGCTCTATGTGTATTTTGCATAGAGATAGACCAGCAAGTCTTCCTGACTGAGAATGGAGGAGGAAAAAAAGGGAGTCAAGAAGGTCTTCAAGGTTTCTACCTTTGGAAAGATGATGGAGTTGCTACCAACCAAGATGAGGATGGCTGAGTGGAATACAATAGGCTGGAGATAGGAAAGATAAAGGGTCAGTCTTGGATGTATTGAGTGTGAAATGTCTAAAACTGTTTTCAAACCCAAGAATTTGGACTCCACTGTGGACCAACCTTAAAATTTTAAGTAAAGTTGGTTTCCTATATCTCTCAGTTTTACTTTTCCCACAGTTTCAGTACAAGAATTTCCTTTCAAATTCACGCCCTCCATCATATCCTCTCAGTGATGTCCTCGTTTGGGCTCTCACTATTGCTTAGCTCATTCTAATATTTTTTATCTAGTCTCTCTTTTCTCTAATGTAGCCATCTTCTATACGACCAGTATACATTCTTAAAAAATAAATCTGAGAGTGGAAATCTATTGTTTAAAAATCTGCCTTGCATTTTTACTCCTTTAAAAAATAACGGGCTCACCTCTATGATCCTTTCTACACAGGCAGACCCTATCTCTCTTTTCTTTTCGCTATGCATTAAATGCTCAGTCATGTCTGGCAAACTCCTATTTGTCTCTTAATACCATTTCTAAAAGGCCTTTCCAAACTCTCTTTGGGAAAAACTGGCCATTCTGTCGTCTGTGCTCTCACAACATGTCAGCTGTACTTCTCCTATCTCAAGCATAATGGTGTACTAATATTGTTTGTTGAGAAGTCTGCCCTCTAAGGCCTGCTGTGTCTGTTTTCCTGCAGCATCATACTAAATGGTAGGTTCATGGAACAGCCTCTGCTTCCGGAGCCCATTCACGAAATCTAGTGTTGCTCAAAGGTGGTGCAGGTGCCTCAGTTTCGAGAACGCTCATCTTCCAGGGATATGCCTATCACAGCTCAGAATGGGACCTAGAACATCTTCTCCCAGCCCACTTGCAACAATGGTGATAAGGACATTCAGGAACACCAAAAGAGAGAGAAGTTGGTGGTTGGCCAAGAACATCTTGGTAACACAGCAGCCACCAGGGCACCTCAACTGCCAGCTGTCTCTTCATATTCAAGTATACTGAAGTCTTTATGAGACTGTAAAAAATGGCTTTTAAGCTATCACATAATTAATTCCTTGACATTAAATATTCTGGTTTTTGCTCTCTTATTAAACTATCAAGCCATAAAAGCAAAAGCAATGCCTAATAGAACATAGCATTGTCTCTAATTTAAAAATTCACTGAATACAATAATGATAAATGAATATTAATATATTTTATTCACACTAAGAATGCTGAGAAATTATAGATTACTAAAAATACATAACAAGCCCTAAAATGGAAACTTCAAAATAATCTTGAGATAAAATTTTTTAAATGTAGTAAAAATTCACTCAATTTCAGTATGATGGTGCTTCCTCTGATCAGTAACCCAAGTACATATATCATGAAACCAGACAGTAAAGAATGAGGTCACACAGAAAATAATTCATTAAGTAACTTTTGACATCATTCATCAGAAATTATGGATATAATTATCATATCTTTAATTAATCTATGTCTAATATTTTGTCTCCAAATCTCCTGCATCTTCATTTTATAGGTGCCTTTCCTTTTCTTTTACTCATTTTATTTTAACATTTTGATCTCCATCTTTTTTTCAGGGTAGAAAATTTTATTTTAAGAACTGTACTAAAATTGTCAGTACCTTTTCATTTTTCATCACTTACTTTCTTCTCATATATTAAAATAATTTTACTAATCCTAATGATTTCTTCTTATTCCACTACATCTCTGAAAAATCCATTAAAACTTTCACATTTACATACTACAAGTAAGTTTCTTTAAACCTAAGGTTAAAGGGAATATCACAAATTGAGAATTTTCCTAAAAATTAAGAAAATCTTCTTGTTCCTTTTTTAATGCCAGTTTTGTTCATTACAGTCACCGGTTTTATTCATATTTCCATTAGTATGTAAGCAATAATTTGAGTGTCTGACATTTTTCAAGGATACTTCCTGATACTACTAGGCTGAACAAATCTCCGCCAAGGAATGAATACTGAGATTCGAACCAAATGTAACACATTTCTGAAGCGCTTCTGTAGCATAACTTTTAAGAGATCTATGATTTCCTTATCTTTCTTTTGCCATATAACCCAAAAGAGACTAGAACATATTTCGAGATCTCCAAAATTAGTTAGGAAGCACTTGTTGAAAGAAGGTTTGTAACTCTAAAAAACACAGACCAGCTTCACTACATATTAATAATAAGATATTTAATTGTCTGCTCAAGGAAGTGATCCACTGAAAAAGTATTTGGTTGGTTATATCTATACTGACCAACAGACCTCCAAGGAAGGAGAAGGTTTCCAATACTAAAGTTCTTTGCATTTTCATAGCTGTTAATTTTAAAACAGGAATAATGATTCTTTAAAGTGAGAGACAGAGATAAGTATTATAATAGGCAATTTCTGTGTGACTACCTCAAGCCCTAACATCCTTCAATTTTGTACATGTACTCTTCTGCTATGTGCATATAAGAAAAAAGAGATGGAAGTGTTAGTTTGGTTCCCATATTAACTAGCAGTTCAGAAGTATTTATTAAATTATTATGGGAAAGGCATTCTCAGGGTATAAGAGTGGAATAAAAGACTCATCATACACTTTTCTACTGTAAATTCATACTTTAGCATTATAGTACCTGGCTGAGCATCTCAGCAGCTGCATCTGGAGGATACAGGAAGCAATCTTTGTATTTATTCACTTCCTAAGACAAAAATGTGTTTATTATGAAACTTAGGAGCTGAGCCGAAAACATTCATAGGTTTGCTGTTCTTTTAGCATGGCTTTATCTCACTAAAATTGCAGGAATGTAAAAGACTTAAGGATGTAAAAGATTTATGGGTGTGGACTTCAGGTTTGTAGAATAACAATGACACTGAGGAGATTTGGTTTCCTTCAAAATGACCTGAGGTCTGATGACTAAAGCACCCACCAAGAAAGAAAAAGAACTGACAATCTGGCTGCTCTCTGCTCATTGTTTGAATAATTTGTGGATAACTGTCAAGAAATTCACACCATCTGAATACATGACTATTGATGAACACTTAGCAGCATTTCATGGCTGCTGTAGCTTTAGGCCGTAAATGCCCAAAAAACCTTCAAAATATGGCAGAAAAATTTATGCTCTTATAGCCATGAAGACATTATGCTTTCAATTTAGAAGTTTATCCTGGAACTCAGCCACCAGGCCCCTATTCATATAGTAATAAAATGAATGATGTTGTGAAAAGACTTGTTGCTCTCATCTCCCAAACTAATCGGAATGTGACATACGATAACTGGTTTACCAGTTTCCAATTAATATTACATTTCCTAACAGAGCACAAATTGACAAGCGTAGCAACTGTACACAAGAACAAAGCCAAAATTCAAAATGAAATGTATGCAATTTCAAAACAGAGAAGTGTATAGTCCAGTTTCTGGATTTCAGAAAGATAAAACACTGGCCTTGTATATGGCAAAGAAAAAAAAAAAAGAAAAACAAATTGATACTGCTGATGTCGAGATGTCAACGTTCCACCATGACGGAAGTATTGACAGGGAAACCTCCACGAAACTGAAGCCTGAGATCGTAACTTTCTACAACAAAACCAAAAGTGGAATAGATGTTGTTAGTGAATTATGGAGCAACTGTGATGTCACTCAAAACATAAAGCATTGGCCAATGGTTGTGCTTTACTTGACCCTAAACACGTGTGGGATAAATAGTTTGGTAGTTTACAGAGAAAATAACAAGTGTATGAGAAAACTACACAAAAAATTGTGGAGCACACTGGTGATCTAACGGGTGAAGAGGCAGGCCCAGCATCACAAAGACCCACTACGACAACAGGAAAAACAAAAAGTTATCAACTGTGCCCCACAAAAAAGGACAGGAAAACAAAACATTTGTCTTGCCAGTGTGAGTGAGATGTGTGCATGGAACACACAGTTGTCACATGTAAAGACGGCCTCGAGGGTGACAGTCGAAGCAAAGATGATTTCTTTTTTTTTCTCTCTCTCTTTTGAGGCAGGGTCTCACTATGCAGCTCATGCTGGTCTTGAACTCACTATGCAGCCCGGGCTGGCCTTTAACTCGAGGCAATTCTCCTGTCTCAGCCTCCCAAATGCTAGAATTACAGGCATGCGTCCTCACACCTGGTACAAAGATTATTTCTGTGGTAGATTTTTGTTTGTATTTTCGTTGTAGTTTACATAGGAACTCATTTCTGATGTTATCTTTTAAATTTATAAGCAAGTACACAGCTGATGTGAAAGTGTTGTTTATCCTAAATGTACAATACATACAAAAAATTCAGTACTTTATGTTCCTGTTCACTACACATCATATAAGAAGAACCTCCTGACAAAACAGCAAGACCAGCGAGATGTCAACTATGTCCTACAAAAAGGCCAAGAAAGCAAAACACATGTGCTGTCAGTGTAAATGACATGTGTGTGTGGAACATGCTGTTGTCACGTGTGAAGTCAGCCTTAGGTGTGATAACTGAAGTAAAGATTATTTTTGCTGTAGAGTTCTATTGGTATTTTCATTGTAGTTCATATAGGAATTTATTTCTGTTGTCATATTTTAGACTTAGTGGACCAAAAAACAGTCAATGTTGAAAATTTTGGTGCTTTTTTATAAACTATAAATACAAAAAATTCAATACTTTATTTTTTGGATATTTTTTCCTGTTAACTACTCATTGTTTAATATAATAAAACTTAGAAAAATAAAATTAACAATTCATCAACTGAAATAGTTTAAATAACTAATAAGGGGTATTATACACCCATGATGACGCACCAATTAGGGTTATGCCCTTAACATGTCTAAGAAGTTTCACGTAATATAAAAATTATTTAAACCACAACATAACACCATTTTAAATAAGAAAACCAACCAAGACTTGATATATATTAATCACAATCTGATACAGAAATAGCTAATATTCAATTTCATATGCACTTCATCTCTAATGTTCTATTACTAATAATTCTTTTAAGATCAAAAGTTTAACTGAAAAACAGTACTCCCAAGTCCAGGAAGAGGTTTGTCCTTTTCACAACTTTAAATACAGGCTGGCTAATCATATCAGTTTTAAGAAATAACACAAAACCAAAAAATGTTTTTAATAAAATAGCATAATTACAATCCACTTAAAATTTTGAGATCCCACATTGTAGCTGGTCAGTTAACTTCCTAGACGCTATAAATTTTTGGTTTTGGTTTTGATTTTTAAGACAAGGTCTCACTACGTAGCCTGAGCTGGCCTTGAACTTGCTATGTAGCCTAGGCTGGCCCTGAATTTGGAATCTTCCTGCTTCAGCCGCCTGCATGCTGGGATTATAGGCCTATATCACCACATCTGCTTAAATGTCATAAATTTTTAAACATAGCTATATTTAATAGCTTACTGTTACTTGTAAGGATTGAATTTTTATGTGTAAATTTGTAAATGATTCAATTATCTACTAATAGTTTTTCCAAATGTCTTCAATCCAAACAATGAACATTATTTTTGAACTAAATTTTGTCACATGTACTCATCTGTTATATAGTTGTTTACCTTTTTATTAGCATTAAAAATTGTTAAAGTCCTTCAAATATATTTCACTGCAAGTAAACGTGATGTAAACAAATACAATATAAACATTGAGATTAACTACAACTAATTCACTATTAGGTCAAATTTTTTCTCAAATATTTTATAAATCTTTCTCAACAGCAATGTACTAACACTTAATGTGAAGCAGTATATTTGGTGTCTGTTTCCATTTTACTATAACTATAATACGACAGCAGTATAAAACACTAATCATGAAGAACTCAGTCCTAATAATAAAGGAACTTCATATACTTTATGTGTTTTAAACACTTGGATGGGTAACCAACCACCACTACCCATTTTAAAGATTCAATAACTAAAAGCCTCTTTATTTCAAAAGAGGTGACACACACCTATAATCCCAGCAGCAGGAGGCAGAGACAGGAGGATTACCTAATCTATACTAATAAATGTAAGCCATAACATATTTCAAAGTCTTTAGTATTTGACTTTAGGAGATGATTTAAATTAAATCTGTATTATATTCATATTCTGATAATTACTAACATCCGTCAATGAATAAAAGCAAAACTATGAAACCATAATGAATATTTAATTGTTCCATTACCTTTTTACTTTTTTTTTTTTTAGGAATAAGCCATCTTTTCTCAAGCAGATGCCAAAGATGAGCACAGAACAGCTGGGGCTGAGCTCTTTTGGTATATTTATTGCTTCATACAGAACTTGAAAAGTACCCAGGATGACAGCTGTTGGGGTCCAAAAGGCTTTTTCTTCTAATGACAATCATTTGCAGAATAATTCAGGGTTGAAATCTGTTGTTACTGTTTTCAGCAAATGCACTTATTTAATTCTTACTTTTACCCCCATGATGCCTTAGAAAAGACGAGCTTGAGGCCCAGAGAAATGAAATTTGCCTGGCCAAATCATAGCCAGAAGCCACTGAACCTGGAATTACACAGGTCTTCTGATGACACATCAGTGCCCTCTCTGCTGTACCTCCCACCACCTCTCAAGTCCTTAATTAGCAAGTATGCTAAGAAAATGCTTGAATAGCAACTCATCAAAGATATAATCGATGAGGGTTAAGACAGGCTCAGGAACAGTCATTTGACCTCATCCCATCCACTTTTTTTGTTCCCCATTAGCCAGCAATACGCCTGCAGAGAGGTTTTACCTGAACAGCTAATTAGCTAATAAACTGCCTTGAATTCTAACCCCATTTTTCCTCCCCAAAGCAATTACATGGTGCTATACCTATTTTTTTTGGTGGTTGTTGTTTGTTTGTTTTGGATTATCACTATACCATACACACATACAGAAGCCAAAAAACATGACACAAAGGAAAAAAACAGTAACAAAAAAGTGAGTCATGAAGTAGGACCTCTGAACAAATCCTGACTCCTCCGCTCATTAGCAGTGGGGCCTTGGATGAACTCCTTAACCTCGATGGGCCTTGTTTTTCTCCTCTGTAAACTGCAGATAGGAGAATTTACCTAATTCACCTCACAGGAGCTTTGTGAGGAAGACAGCAAGCCACATGCATGGTGCATGTGTCGGGCATAGCATGCACTCACAAATCAGGCTCACCTTCACACCTAGAGAAGCCCTTTATTTTTTCTTCTTTTAAAGCTTGTGAGATTGCTAATTGCTAAAACAGAGATTGCTAATGTATTTTACATCAAATAAATGCATCAAAAATTATCTTAAATTTAAAAAGAAATCATATCCATGTAGTACCCACGTAGCAATTCAGAGAATACTTTTTAGGTGCTAAAATTCAAATAACTATGTATTATTCATATTTAAGGTGAATGAATATCAGACTTGATGCCTAGAGAAAGTTTAAATTTTAAAAGCAAAATCCAAAACATCCTTTCGCTGTCTCACAATAGCTATAACTGTCTCCACTAATGTAAAAGATAAAATCAAGAACAACCATCTTTTGCTATCAAGCAGAGATAGAAAAACTACTCCCTCACCAGGACTTATTCATACAAATCACTGGATTTCTAGATTATAAAGAAAAACCGACTTGATGAAGCTTGACTTGGAAGCATCCAGGTGAATGCTAGTTCTGGGCATCTACGTAAATCCAGTAACTATCTTGTCTTAGTACCCAGCACAGATAAATTGCCTAGACTAAGGATGACAGATTTGTTTCAGCTTAAGTGTTAACTACACTTAACAGGGGAAACTCAAGGAATTGTATACAGATCCAGTTTGAGGCCAAACCAAAGCTTTAAGGAGCTCTAGGCTCAATCTGCAATATCTGCCAGGCACGAAGGACTATGCAGAGAATCTACTATCCGGCCATCAGTCATTCAGTTTCAGGACATCTGGCCTCACTGAAAAAAATCAACAGAAGTCAGTTTATTGCTGTATCTTAATAACTACATTATTATTATTATTATTTTTCTGGTGCCGGGGATCGAACTCAGGCCCTTGTGCTTGCAAGGCAAGCACTCTAATCACTGAGCTAAATCCCCAGCCCCAATAACTACATTATTATATCAGTGGATTCTATAGGGATTTCAGTGACATAAAAATTATTTTTAAGATTAAGTGACAAATCATAGCCCAGTCATTTCCACAGCATGGCAGAGTCAATGCTGTGTGTTCACATCTCATTCTCTTCTCTTGATCTCACAGACACTCTATTTCCCAGGCTCTCCTACATTTTGGTGAGGTCACTGACTGAGTTCTTGACAATGGAACATAGGTAAAAATTATGTCTAGGGCTGGTCCTATCCCTGCAATTTTTTTCCTTTCTGTCTTCCTTATTAGCCAGATGCACAAACTGCAGTGAAAGACTCTTAAGCCATAAATAACAAAATCTCTAAATTGAAGGATCCACCCATAGCAAAATGCAATATGAGCAAGAAACAAAACTTGGATCAAGTCACTAGTTCTTGGGATTCTCAACAAGGTAGCTCTGGTTAAGACCAACAATCCTACTATCATGCCACCTACATAGCGCATCCATGACCTGCACTAAGGAAATCAGAATTATTCCCGGTGATTTTGTGAAACTCTAGCTCTACGAAAAAATCGGTTTTTCTCAGCAAGGCTATGAGGATGTGAGCCTGGGAACTTTAGTTTACTATTTCCAGAGTCACTGAGAAAATTTGCAAGAGTGAAGTGGTACTTCAATTCTATTATGGGAAGTAAAATACGAGGAACAGGAAGTGGGAGAAGAACCCTGAACAAGTGAAAGAGAGGTTCAGCTTCATCCCTGCCTTTTCCTCATATTGGTTACTAGGACCAAAATATTCTCTTCTTGCCCAAATTAGTTTGAGCTAAATTCCAATAACATGAAAACAGAAGTCATAGCTAAACCGAAATGCTTTGATCCACGTGCAACATTTCGGCACATTCTTCCAAATTATGTATCATAGACGCACACATGCATGCTGTATTTCATTGATAAATCCTCTTTCCATGCCAATACACTTTAATACCTCATTTTTCAGGGTTTTCTCAGTTTGGGGATAACTTTTTTTTTTAAAGTACTAAGGTGTATTCAATTTTGTATTCCTATGTATTCATGAATACAACAAACACCTTTGGGTGCACAAATTTCTGTATTTCCTGAGATAAACTTGTAGAAATCAAATAGCTAGGTCAAATAAATTTCAAAGGTTTTGACTGATACTGACAATCCACTGTCCTAAATATTTATACCAATTTACTCTCCCCACCAACTGAGTACATGACTCACATGCTTTGTACCTGCTATTTGTTAAAACAAATCCTTGGCGTATCATTGTCACTAGAGTGGACATTTCTTCACAAAATGCAATGCAAAAATGTAGGTAAAAATTAAGTGACTTGCTTTTTTGGAACAATGGTGAGAATTATGTGGGAAAATGAGCAAGTAAAGAACCACAAAGCAGTGAAGGGATGCAAGTATTAAATAGCTGGTTCAGCCCACTCAATAGTTCTGCCTCAAATTAGCCCTATGTGGAAGCTTCCACAGGGTCATACTCATTCAAAGGTAGCTGAGTTACATGTTAAAACAACGAAGTGGCTAGCAAAACACAAACACAAACACACTGCAGATCTGATGGGTCAAAAGAAAAATAATCCACAACAAAACTACATTAAGCCATAATCTAATTGCATTACCTAGCTAGAAGTTGGAGAAGCTGTAAGCTGCACACTTTGACACTAGCCAGGTTAATAGTGAGATTACAATGAAATTCTATGATTAAATATAAGTGAACAAAGCAAGGACATATTAAGGTACCTGCCCAAGTAGATAAAAATTATTCAGTATAAACCCTCGTAGAATGTGTGGTTTAATCTCTTTGGGCTGAGCTTTCTCATTTGTAAAATTTAAGAGGCTGGAAAACTTCTAAGATTGCATTCAGCCTCAAAGGCCCTCCAGATCTGGGCCCACCCATATTTCAGGTGTCATCACTTGTCTCTTCCTTTCTAAACTCAGTCTTCTAGCAACCCTCAACTTCTTTAATTTTCTAAAATGTGTCTTGTTTTCTGCAAGCCTCTTCCTAGAGAGTAGTCTGCAATGGCCCTTGTCCACACCTCTCTGACCTAAGGCTTAACATCACTGCCTCTTTGATCTTCTTCCTCCACTGTAGTCTTTACCTTCCTTGCTAAAACTTAATTCTTTTAATGATTTGTAATTATTTCTTTCATTTTCTATCTTTCCTACTAAATTGAAAGCTCTCTGATGCCAAGAACTGCATGTATCTTGTTCAGAATAGCATCAATATCTCTCAGAATAATTTCTGGCATCTGGCAAATATCCTTATACTAGTATTTGTTAAATGAATAAATAATAAGATTATGCTAAATAAGCTAATGAAACCCTCAATGCTGAAATTTCTACTCTCTCCAAGTAGTCACTGAAAACCAAATTAAGTATGTTGTCATTTATTGTACTTTGTGGGGGTGGTGTTGGGGATCAAACTCAGGGTCTTGTGCTTGCTAGGCAAGCACTCTACCACTTGAACTAAATCCCCAACCCTTACTGTACTTTTTACAAAGGCAAAAGAATTTTAAGTTTTAAATTAAGATTAATGCTGTTCTAAGGCCCTCAAATCTGTTGTTCGTTTCTTTCAGTGCTTCAGACTGAACCCAGAGTAGAGCCTCATACCTGCTAAGTGAGTGTTTTGTCAGTGCACTACATCCCCAGCCGTATCCCTCAAACTGTTAACAGTAATACTGTCAAGTTACTGAATAACATCACTAAATAGTGAATATCATTTCAGTGCATTCTGAAAGTTTGTTTTTTTTTGAAATCATGCTTTTCTTTCATATCCATCCTTACATGCACAATGTATATATTTATGAATTATAAAATGAGTAAAGCAGTACTACCCAGCCGTAACTAAAAACCAAAGAATGTACATATACATACAAAATGCTAATGAAAGATTTTATCTGATAAGAATACTTAATTGTTCTAATACCTAATCATGGACAGTATGTCACACGAGAAGTATATATGTGCTTTAAATCCACAACTAAAGATTTATAGATATAAATGTAATATTTTTTCCAATTGCTTATTCTTCTAACTTTTCCTATCAAGGTTATAATTTTATTCAAACTGAATTTTAATCATATCACAAAAATACAAGTGTCAAGAGGCTGTTAGGAGATATGTACTCACTATGTACAGCAAGCAATTTAATCAGAAAGTTTGTGACGAAAAGTGTCTATAATTTGGGAAACATGAAGCATGTAATAAAAAAATCATAATTTAGCAAATAGTTACCAAAATCTGCTATAAGTAGTTTGGTGTTAGAGATAAAGCAGTCTAAAATAGACTTCAGACTACAAAAAGAAAAAAAATATTAAATAGAATCCCACTGCAGCCTTATGAATAAGGGAGGGGTATATGCACAGGGGGCCCATCTAAGCCCTGAGGAATACCTAAAGCTAGGTTTTATAAATGAGATTGAAATAACATGTTAAGACACAGAAAGATGTGCAAAGGCCTAAAAGTAATGCACAGTACAGTGACTCTAATGAATTAAAACAGTAGCTCAAGAATGAATTTTGAGGGGTGTGTGTGTGTGCGTGCGTGTACACAGAAGAACAAAAGACAGAAAAGGTGATCTATCAAAGAGATAAATATGGCAGTTATCCTTCCATCCATGTGGCTGAAGTCACAATAAAAGCAAGTCCCACGGCCAAAAAAGGAAAAAGTTTCAGAAAACCACATAGTAGAGTAATACTGAAGGAAGGCTTCCCTGAAAGGAGATGTTAATTTCAGTAGTTTAGAGGCTCAGATCTTAACATCCTCCATGGCTAACAGGTGACAAGGGCTTTGGCACTAACCAAGGTGACTAGCTGGAGCTAAGACCCCAACAAAAATTGGGGTTCCTTCTACAATTATAAAATTAACGGGAACAAAAAAGTATCTTTTAGCAAAAGAAGACAAATCATAACAGGACATAGCAGGACATAGAAAATGTGTCCTACCAAGCCTAGGCCCTGGGTGGATGAGGCAGTAAAAATCTCTAGGGTATTGGTAACCATAGCTTCCTCTTGTCCAGTTTGGCAATTCTAACTTATACTACAGATCCACACTCCAATCCCTAAAACACTCAGGGCCACGTATGTTTCAGAATTCATGAAATTTCAGATTCAACAAACATATGATGGTGCATATGCCACATATTATGTGTTACTATAATGCAGACAGCACATCATAATGTGAAAATATTTTTGTAGCTTGACATATAAATCTTTGTGGTAGATAATACAAAAATATATAAAGTCAACTCTTGCCACTAACTGGTTTCTAAAATTAATTTTGGTTATCTCAGTTTTTGGAATTTTCAAATTATAGATAAGGATTAGGAACCAGGGCCTGCTGTGGATGTGAAGATCCAAGAGCAGAAATCAATTTAAAGTGCTCTCAGGATGGTAGCACATCTGGGTCCTTTTGGAAACACACAATTCTCTCTAGGGACCCTAGGTGTCCCAGGATGTTCACAGATAAGGTTCTGGCCAACATGACCACAGGGTCTCTAATTACAAAACACATGAGGAAACACCAGGATTGAGGGTCAATGTCTGCAACAACAGAATCAAAATTTCATGTACTAGATCTATGAAATACAGAATATAAAATGTTTTCTTAAAAATGGTAAAGAAATAAAAGTGCTAAACGTGTGAGCAAGAAATGGTCACTTTTTATCTAAAAGTGAGCAAATCTGAAAAATTGCAAAACTTAAAAATATAAATAAAAAACTAAGAATGTATAAAAGTGGGTAATGCACAACTATAGAGAACTCATGAATTTGAAGATACGGTATCTAAAAAAAAAGCATGCTGCACAGCAAAGGAAACAGAGAAGACAGCACTGAAAACAGCGGAAGATATTTTAGAGACATACAGATACAATAATGTCTCACATATGTCTAATCCTATTTGAAAGACAGAAAAAGAAAAGGAATAGTATAATGGTCATTCTAGAATTGTGTTTCCAGATATACTGTTCTTCAAAATCATGAATAAACAAATTTTTCAGACCAAACTAGAGTTTACCAGTAAAAGCCTTACTGAAAGAGCCTCAGAAGGACACAGTTCAAGAAAACTACGAAATGGTGAGCAAAGAAGTTACAAAGTGAATTTATGTAAATAAATACTGCCTCAATCAAATAATGTCTAGCTTTGATGATTAAAACTATGGTGGAATTAAAACACTGGGCAATAATACCACACAACTCAAAAGTGGATAAAGTTCAAAGTTTCTAAATTTCTTCGGGAAAAAGAAAGAAGTTACTGATGTACTGCAAAGGATACATACTGAATTCTTAAGGGTAATCACAGAAAGAATGCAAGTAGTACATATAGCTTCCAAACTGCAGAACAGGGTAGTTGAAAGTAAAGTAAAATCTAATGCAATTAAAAAGACGGGTCAAAAATAAGTATGGAGAAGGGGTCAAATCACTAAAGATATATATGAAATTGTTACAATGGTAGTAGTAACAGTTATGGTACTAGTAGTAGCAATCATAACAGCAGCAGCAATTGTACTATTAATGGTTAGCAGGAGTAGCAGTGGTTATAACTATTTTTGCATATGTGTATGTCAAACTCTAGGCTATGTATTTTACATGTCTTTTTCCTAAGGGAGATAGGTACTATTACTAATCTTCATTTTGCAGATGAAGCTTATTACTGATACGAACCAAGGCAGAAAATAGCTAAAGAAGGAGATTTCAGAGTTCTAAAATTATTGGTTACCCACTGAACCTAAGAGATAAGAGATAACTGTCAGGTTACAGGCTTGTTGAGTAGAGGGAATGAATGGCACCCAAAAACAATTTTAATATTTCAAACATGAATTAAGGCAATCAAAGACATGGGATATCCAAAAATGTGTAGAAGTTGTATGTTTGTTTAGTTTGAAATGGTGAGATCACTGTTTCAAGTTTAGTTGTGGGAAAGAAAGAAAAAAGCAGGGCAGTGCTTGTTGAAGAAGTCATAGAGTCCAGAAACATCTGCATGTGGATGGCTTTTCTTCTTATTTTAAGTGGACATATTTGAAAATGTTTATAAAGATATAGAATGAGAGGACAGAGACACAGATGAGAGAGAAAATAACTCATGTAGAAAGGAGAGGAGTTATAATTAAAAATAAAAGTGCTAACCCTAGGAGAAGGTTCAAATGAAAAAGCAAAACCTTACACAGCAGGAAAAGAGCTAGCTTCTCTCTCTCCCGAGTAGCCAGGAATGGCACATCACAAAAGCCATTAGAACACACTAGATCCTTCTCTAAGATGCATAAATTTATGTACACACAGTGTGGAGGGGGATCCTCACTCACGTGGGACAAATGAGAGGGCAGGAAAACAGCTGGAGAAAGAGTATGGACATCAGTGTACAATTCTCTGATTTGTACCATCATTTAACTGCCCCAAGGAAGAATCTTTAATATCTTACTCACATGTCATTGTACGATTGACACTATGAGAATTCAACTATTTGCTCCATTATAAGAAAAAAATAGAGCACCTCCCACATTACATAAATGCCTATGAAAAAACACTCACATCTCTTTACAAGAAAACAACACATTTCTCTAAAAAGAGAAAGATTTACAAAAGAAATAAAACTGAAGAATAACATTTTTAAAGGTGATAAATGTGGCTTTTCAAATTATGTAAATGCTGTATGATTATATTTGAAGGTACTCTCTGCAGATGCTGGCTCAGGCATCGAGTCACCAAAACACAATTCTGTAAGGAAAGCATCCTTAGCCCTCAGGCAATGGGATCAGATTCACCTCTGACCTTCTTTGACAAGTTAGTGAAATCAAGATAAACTCTGAAGACTCTATCCCAGCATCAATTAACTTTAAGGGAGGAGGTAAGATTTTTAAAGGATATTTCTGAAAATAAACTAAAAGAAAGATCTATGGCAACTAAATATACAAATTAAATTACAGATAAGTATTCAGCAGCCATTTATTAAATATTGTAAAACAAGTATGGCAATACACCAAAACACTAGATTTTGATCTAAAATGCTACAAGTGAATATTGCAATTATGATTTCATATATTTTCCAAACATATACTTTTTATATTACCAAAGCAACATTTAAAAACTCAATCTTTTGAGGGCTGGGGTATATATAGCTCAGTGGTATAGTACATGCTGGTATAGAACATACCACTGGCATGCATGAGATCCTGGGTTTCATCCACAATACCAAAAATTAAAGGAACTAATTCGAGTTACCAATCTTTTACTGGTTCTAAGAAAGTATTTACCAACCACATTGATCACTGTATTAGTCACTTTCCCATCGCTGGGAGAAAATATCCAATACTTGCAACTTGAAGAAGAGGTTTGTCTGGTTCAGTTTCTAGCGGGTTTGATCCATGTTTGACTGGCTCCAGCAGAAACAGCATGGCGGAAGGGCGTGGTGGAGGAATGCTGCTCAACCCATTGAAGCCAGGAAGCAGAGAGTGAAGGGATGAGCCAGGGACAAGAATACACCTTCCCAAAAAGTGGAATACCTGGGTCAAATGCAATCTCTGGTCCTAGTTCCCTGAGGAATCTCCACACTGATTTCCATAGCAGTTGCACCAGCATCATACCGCAGCGATATATGCACACTCATGTTTATAGCAGCACAGTTTGTAATAGCTAAATCTTGGAAACAACCCAAATGCCCATCAACAGTGGAACGGATAAAGAAAATGTGGTTCTTTTATACAATGGAGTACTACTCTGCCATAAAGAATGATAAGCTTGAGATATTCCTAGGTAAATGGATGCATCTTGAGACCATACTCTTAAGTGAAAAAAATCGGACACACATATTTAAATACCGCATAGTTTCTCTGGTGTAAGAAACTGAAAGTGTAAATAAAGACAAAAATGTATTATATTGGGAAAGGAAAGAAAATGTCCAAATGGGAAAGGGAACAAGGGAGGGGGAACGGAACAGAGGACATGAGAAATAAGAAATGGAAGGAAAAAATGGAAACAAAGCTTTTGTAAATAGGGAGGGTGGAGGGGGTGAGGGGAGACAAATGGGAAAAAAAGAAGCAACAAGATATGTCATGTACAGGTACAAATCCCCTATGATGAATGCTATCACTATGTACATCTAAAATGTACCATTAAAATAAAATTAAATTAAAAAAAAAAGAATACACCCTCCCATGTTATATCCCCCAGTGACCCAACCTCCAACCAGGCCCCACTTCCTAACAGCATATTCAGTCGTGAACTCATCCGCTGATAAGTGAATTAATTCACTGATAAGACTGTATTGCACTCCCACAATCCAATCACCTTCCAAAAGTCCCACCTCTGAATATATAAGACTTCTGGGGGACACTTTAGAGCTAAACTGTAACAATCAAAATGGAGGAAAAAAATCTAAAATGATCCAAATATATTCTAAAGTGATCCAAATATATAACATACATAAAAAGGATTCCTCCAAAATTGAGCAAGTAAAAAGATCTAAGCACATATACTAGAAAAGACCTAGAAAAAAAATCCTGGCCTGGTGTGGTGGACGCCTATAGTCCCAGCACTTGGGAGGCTGAGGCAAGAACATCACCATGAATTTGAGGCCAACCTGGGATACATAGTTCAAGGCCAGCCTGAACTGCATAGTGAGACCCTGTCTCAAACAAATGAACAAACAAAAAAATCTTTATTATGTCACAAGGTGATACACAGCCTGTTTAACTACTTTTAAATTTTTTCTAAAGTGTGTTCCCTCCTATTACCTAAGACCCTTTGCAACTCTTTTGAGTCCCCTTTGGCTACCAATCCCTGAATCACATGATCTTTTTTCTTCCCTTCTGGGATACTCAGCACCATCTAAGAATATTATAGAATCTGAGCATCTTCCAAGAATATCATAAAAGCATACAGATTAGACTCCTTATAATATAAACACTACCAGATTAAAAGTTTCTCCTAAGTATATTTCCCCTATCTCTTCTTCTTGTCTAAAAAATAATATAGTAGTCTAATTTAAACCATCTCCTGCTTGAGCTGAAATCAAGCAGGAACAGAGTGTGCTCTGGTATAGGAAAATAAGAGGGTGCTATTATCTAGGAGTAATAGCAAATAGTTAAATGAGAATAAATGGAATCAAAGCTAGTTTATTTCTCTTACTAAAAATTATCCTAGTGCTCAGTAATATACATTATTCTACTTAATTTTAGTTAATAAGCTTTGCTTACTTTTTGGATCTTTCAGCACATAGAAAGTTATCACAAATATAAATATATGGTATCCACTCAACTAGTATGCAAATTCCATTTCTTTAAATCAAAATATATATTTCTTTTTTCTAAATCAAAATGTATTTATATGTACTAAGCAAATTTATGCAACTTAACTTTTAAATTTAAATTTCTGTTCTATTTTTACTCATAAAATTTCTTACTGTTTTCCACATTTTTTTGAGACAGGGTCTTCTGTGTAGCCTAGGGTGGCTTTGAACTCACAATCCTCTAGCCTTAGCCTCCCAAGTGCGAGTTTATAGGCATGTGCCACAATGCCCAGCTTTCACAGATAATTTATGAATAAAATGAAAGCTGCTGCAATTTTATAGTACTTTGCCAATATTGTCTTTGAATCAAACACAGTCCATATCCTGTGCTACCTTTATCAGATAGTCTTATAAAAACTATAATCTTATTTTTCTTAATTTTGGGAAAGTAACTAGTAAAATTATAGTATCTTAAATATAAGATTCAGAACTTGAAGCACTTGCTTTTTATGTGGATTAAACTAATTACTAAAAACTTTCAAGAAGCTTAATATGCAAAAAATATGATTACTGATAACCAAGTTGACCTTCCAATAGACTGGATTTGATGTTAGTAATAATGTACAAGTTTGAATTTTGATGATTTTAAATAGTGTAACACATATAACAATGTAGCATATATAGAAATTGATCTTAAGCACTATGAACTGAAATGAATCTTATATCAGGGTTGCAAAACTTTCCAAATTTCTCCTTACGGGTGTTTCTTTGGGCCTATTGTAGTCTATTTATTTGAAACCTTGCATAGTACTTTGTTAGACAGTGGTTGTCCTGGTGGATTCTTTTATTTCATTTTTAACTGGCACTATTTATTACCCATCAACCACAAAACAGAGCAAGAAAACCCACTGAAGTGTAAAACAGTTATAATCAAGAAGGTGCATTATTTGTTGAGTTCTAGATGTTACACAGGCACAAGTTACAAATGAAAAAATGAGGATGTACAGTACAGATGGTTGCAGAGAAACAAATATCAAAACAACATTGATTAGATTCTTAATTATCATGTTAAAGTGCAACACTATTCTAGTAGGATAGGGTATGAACTGAAGGTTTTACATAACCCAAAAATACCATAAAATACATAACCCTTATTTGGATTATCAAAGTATATGAAATCCTTTAAATTTAACTACTGACTATGGTGGTGGTCTTTTGAATTTATTTTAGTTGTTACTAAAAACAAAGAAAAAAATCAGAGTATAAATGCAGAGTTTCATTTCACTTACACCTTTTAGCCATATGCAGTTTTGCCTCTAGATGTTAACAAATCATTTTTTCAAACATATAAATCATATACCATTAGGCATTAATTTATGTCACTAAAATTAACAATAATTTTCTTGAAATTTCCACCTACAAAGAAGATTATCTTCTAAGCCAGTACTTTATATAATATTAAATAAACATCTCATAAAAATTCTGAGCCCAATTAATCCAATCGTTAAAAAAAAATCACAGAACCATAAACTTTATTCTAATTATCTACCACTCTAAACTCTGAAAACATTTTAACAAATCAAACTAATAATAAATTTTTGTTTCAAACCCCCAAACCTACATTTGTGTTTTTTTCTCACACTCAGTGAAATACCAACTACTTAAGAGTACTTTCACTCTTATAGACAAACTTTAGTTATATTTTTGCATGTTCTGATAACAAATATGACTCTTTTTTTAAAAGTTATAATTATTTTTTTCAGTTTTTATTTTTTATGAGTATAACTGGTATGCTACTTAAAGCTTGTGCATAAATTTCCTAGGTAGGCTATTGCTTTTTAAAAGAACTACTTCGCAAGAAATTCTGAGCAGAGATGTCCTCTTGTAATATATTTAATTTATATATTCAGGTTTCCCATATCACTTTTTCTTAGAATAGGACGCATTGGTGGTGTGATACCTATCTTTCCAAATGCCACCCAAAGGTTGGTTTTAAGTAGAAGATAATTTATACTTATTGGAAAAATAAAACCATTGACAAGAAAAACCACTAATTAGTATTATTACTCAAGTGTTTGGTTTTTCTCATTTCTATTACAGAATTTTAATGCATAGAGACCACAATATGTGTAAGCATAAAGACCGCAATATGTGTAAAGGTTACGATGATTAATTTTAGACAAAGCCAGGCAAGCAGGGTGGATGTTTTGGAAATTAGACAAGTTAGGCTAATATCATTCCTTTCTTCCCCTCATCAATAGAAAGTATTATTAAATAAACTCCAGGTGACAGTTGAATGCATGGTTAAAAACTATGGAAGTTTATTATCTTCAATGAACCTACATGATGACCAATCAATAATACAAAGCTCAGTGCCTGACATATAGTAACTGTTCAATAAATGTTTACCTTATATAATCATTCATATTAATAATTCAACACCAGCTCTTCCTTCAGCTGGTTTCTGTTAACATGGACTCTTCCCTCTATGTTCCATATCTTCAAAATCACCCTAATCACTAATATGTGCTGAGGGCACTGGAAAATCTCCCATTTTTACAAATTTTAAAAGACTTCTTGAGATCTAAAACACTAAAGTGACTAAATTTTTAGGTCTGGAAAAATCGGTCTTTATCTAGATGATGTCTTCATGGTAGGCCCAAACCCATGAATGTGTTCCAAAATGTACTGATACACTGATTTTCATTAGTATATAGCCAACTACATAACCTATACCTTTTGATGAGAATTTTCTAGACTGATATACACCATTAAGACATGAGTCATCCTTTCGGAGTTGGGGAAACTGATGGAAAAATAGCTAAATGATTCAGCACGCTGCAGCAAAATGAGCTGGTCATGAATTTATAATTTCTACTTCACTTAGGTGTCTTGGCCCTGGAGGCCTCTTACCCTGTACTGCATGTATAACATACGATACTGTAATCAATAAATTTGTTAAACATTCCCTCATGAAGGGAATGATTTTTTTTCTTCTCAGAAGAGCTTCTAGAAAAAAAATTATTCAGTACTACGAGACAACAGGTTTACAAGGCTGAACAACTCTTACAATGTGCAGCTGTAAGCTTCCTCAAGCTTTCCTTGTGCAGATGATAAGGCTGGAGTTGGTTTTAACACTGGTGCCATTTTCTCAGCTGCACAAGAGACAGTGGGGGATGGACTGAAGTAAAAGAAAACCAGAAAACGGGCAAAGGAAGCCAGATGGGGAAATGGACATGGCTATAGCCGTGTCTCTCATGCCAACAAACAACTAACCGAAGCTCCTAAACAGGTCAAAAACACTGAGCAGAAAAATCAAAATATATTCTGATGTAACCTCACTTACAAGGAGCCTCACCACCCAAAGCAAGCGAAAGTCTTTTTTAAAGTGTCCTTATTTACCCTTCATTGTAACAAAAGATTTAGTATGTTAATCAAATGAAACAATTCAGAAATATGTAGCTCCCAAATCAGAATAAAGTCTGGTTTATTCACATAACCAACATGAAAAAAATTACAACTAAATGTTTTCATCTAAAATTGTACCATCTCTAATGGTGAGAAACTATATCCCTTTTTTTTTTTTTACTATATCCCTTTTGTCACCATGGAATACTCATTGCATGCAGCATTTTCTGAGAATGGGACAAAGAAGTGTGCCAGGATGTATAAAACAAAATTGCCATAATTTCCTCATTTGATAGCTTGAATTAATTTCAATCTGGTGTGGTCCATCACTCACACACACACACACACACACACACACACACACCTCCTCAGCAGCAACACTGAAAAAGAGCATACTGTCTTAGAACGACTCCAAATGTATTTAGGAACCAACTAGGGTGACAAGTTTGACCTTCCCTGAATTGATCTTTTCCCCCATTTTGATAGATTTCCCTTAACCCAGAGAAGGGAGGGTGGTGGAGAAAGACAAGGGAGGTGAAAAGCATCTAAACCAACAATTTATACAGTTTCGTGTGTGTGTGTGTGTGTGTGTGTGTGTGTGTGTGTGTGTGTGTCCCATCCACCAAGACTTTGGAGGTCAACAGAAGGAAAACACGGCAAAAGGCAGGGTTCCAGGGCTGACCCAAGGCGACACCTCCACAGCTGGAGACATCCAGCTCAGCGGCATCCCGAGGGGGAGTTCCAAGGGCTGCTGCATTCCCACTGCCTGCAGCCTAGGCCGCGCAGCTGGCGTCCCGGGCGCCTCTGCCGCGGGCATGTCCCACTTATATAAAGAGATGCTTACAGTCCAGGTGCTTCTTTTTGGGGCCCATCACCTCATGAGTGGTGGCTTTGCAGACCGCTCTTGCTACCGCAGAGCCTGTCACGCTGTACTGAGCGGCGGCGATCCGATCCGTGAGCGTTTGGCCCGACATGTTCTCCAGCCGTGTGGACTGCCTCCTCTTCTGCAGGAAAGAAGGGGAGATGGTCCCGTTTTATTTAACCCACACACCCTACCATCTGAGCACCCGGGCCTTGCCTCCTCCAGCCGCATGGCGGCTCTCTCCTTCTCCGACCCCGCCCTGGCACCACCTCTCGAGGCCAGCTGAGCTTCCAGCCCCGCTCCTTCAACGCGGCCCGCGGGGTGCCAGCCCCGAGTAAGGCCTTTAGGGAACCGCGGCGGGATCTCCAGGCCCCGCATCTTGACACAGTCCTCATTCCCCCTCACCCCCACGCACTTCTCCTCAGCCCTTCTGTCAATGAGCACTTTTTCTGCGACCCGATTCCCGGCGCTGGACGAGCCCTAGCGCGTCGGGGCTATTTCTTGGGCATCGCGCCCACAGGTCGCCCACCTCCCACCTCCCTGTTCCGCAGTGTTTCCTCCTGGCAGCCCGCAGGCTTCGGAGAGTGAATCCGACACCCAGCTCTGGCCACCTCCCTCCTCCGGCCGCAGCTGCTTCAGCAATGGGCTCGACCTCCCTCGTTCGCGTCGGAGATTATCCTAATGTCGCGCCATGTTATGCCATCGCCTTCCCTCCCCTCCTCGCCGGTGTCTCCAAAGCCCTGCCGAGGCCTCCGCCCGGGCCGCTTCCCCTTCGCCCCAACCCCCGCCGCAGGAGCCGCCTCGGGGCTCTGCGGAGGCGCCGGCGCCTCCTTGCGCCTCACCCTTCCCGGCCGAGGAGCGGAGCGCGGCTGACAGCCCAGCCCCCGCCCACCCTGGAGCGCGCCGAGGAGCTGTCACCGGCCGCTGCCCTTCTGCGCGCCCGCGGATTATCCTCTCCGGGTCCCCGCACCAAGGTGTGGGCCCGGCGGCCGAACCCGAGGCGGTACTCACCGCGCCCCTGAAGCGGCGCCGCTCGCCGCAGGATGAGCCGAGCTCGGGCCCGAGAAGCCGCGACGGTGGGTGTGTGCGGTCGCGCGCCGACCGGGTCTCGGGGCGCGATGCCTCCCGCCCTGGCCGCGCCCCCGCCCTCAGCTCCGCGGTCCCTGCGCCCGCCGCCGCCCGCTGCCGCCCGCCGCCGCGTCTCTCGGCTCCGCGCTGCAGCCCCATCCCCGCCCCCACCTCGGCGGCGGCTCCTCCGCACGGTCAGGTGACGGCGGCGGGCGAACCGGCGAGCCCTCGGCCGGCGCCGGCTGCCCCCTCCCAGCGACTCACACACCGCCCCCTCCCCGGGCCGCGCGCGAGCATCCCCGACCTGCGCGAGAAGCGAGGAGGTGGGAGCGAGGAGCCGACACCCGCCGGCCGCCGCGGCGCGCCCCGCTCCGCGCGCGTTCCGCAGCCGCCCCGCGCCGGTCCGCACCGCACGCGCTGCTGCGCGCGCACCGCACTCACCTGCCCGCCACTGCGCGACGCGCCCGGGAGGCGCCGCGCGAGCCCGCGGAGCGCGTGGGCCGCTCGGGCTCTGCGCCGGGAGGCCGGGACGGGGACGGCGTCGCGCGCGGCCGCGAGGACCCAGCCCCTTCTCCCCACACTCCCGGCTCGGTCACGCCCGCCTGTCAGAGGCAGCCCGGGCCTGGGCGGGCAGAGCGAGGGTAAAAGTCATACTCTGCCGGCCCGCGGCGACCGCTCCCGGCGCGCCCTCTGCTCCCTGCGGCTGCTAGACTTGTCTCAGTTACAGCGAGCTCCGTGGGCAGGTAATTCTAGCACTGTACTCTTAAATGGATACCGCAGCCTGAAGCAGGGACAAATAATTAAACCATCAGTGGCGCCCAGAGTACATTGGACAGCAATCATTTGCATCCTTAAGAAGTAATAATAAGATTTTGAACATCTTGTCAGTTGATTCTCCGTTGTGTATTATTTGCATTGTATGTGTAGATTTCTAAACAGGAATTTGAAGTTGGTGGATAACTTCATTGAATTAACCTATTTTTAAAAATTACCACAGTAGAATCAAAACCAGAAGATCATTTATGTATTTCCCTAACGTTTTTCCTGTCTACAGACTTCTGTTCGGCCTCAGGGCCTTATATGTGTACTTATACATAGTAAAGTTTTGTTGTGTTGTCCTCTCTTTCCATCTGGTACAGTGTTCAGTATGCAGTCATGATTTCATAATTGTTGAGACTGATTCTAGGACTAATTAGAAGCTTGATGACTAAAGAAAGACACCACTGTTAGGCACTGTTACCACATGATCCAGCGATATCCATTCAAAACTTTTTGATAAAATTTTGTAGCAATTTTGTCCCAAACTGGAGGAAACCCAAACCTTATACTACTGGTAAATGGATTTTTAAAATGTGGTATATGTACACAATGGAATACTAGTTAGCAATAACAAGAAACAAACAACATTGCTGCTGAGACACAATATCTAACATCCCAAACTCTAAATTGTTGAACTTTATTATATGTAAAGTATACCTGAATATGTCTGATGAAGAGCTAGAGGAATGATATTGATATCAAAGTAGATTTTACAATAAAGAATATTGATAGTAATAAAGAAATACCTTTCATAATGACAAAAATTCATTAGCATGTAACAATCTTGCATGTTTATATATCTAGGAACAGAGTTTCAAAATACGATGATGCAAAAATTAATTAAAATTTAATTAAAATTAAAATATTAAATTTGTATTTGCATTTGGTAGGACGGAAATCCAGTAAGGCTATAGATACTTGAAATAGCCCATCGACCAATTTAACCTAAACATCATTTATAAAATAGTCCACCTAGCAACAGTGGAGTACTATTTTTTTTTTTACACGTACATGAAACATTCGCTAGGATGAACCATATTGTATGCTATAAAGCTAGACTCAATACATTTAGGAGAATTAGTCATACAAATAGTGTGTGTGTGTATATGTATGTTTTACCACAGAGAAAATTAACTAAAAATTATCAACAGAGATCTGAAAATCTCTAAATAGTTGATAATTAAATGCCATTTTCTAAATCTATGAATCTAATTTTACTCTTAAGGAAAATTAAAAATTACTTTGAACTAAATGATAATGAAAACGCAACATCAAAATTTGCAGGATGCAGATAAAGCAGTGAGTAGGGGGGAATTTATAGTACTAAAACGTTCATATTATAAACAAAAGACCTAAAAAGTTAAGTTTTAACCTTAATAAGCTACAAAAAGAATGAATTAAACTCAGCATAAGCAGAACGAAGGAAATAAGAGTGAAAATCAGAGAAAGAGAAAAGAGACAAATAATAAAATCAATAAAACCAAGAGCCATCTCTGAAAATATCCCTAAAGTCAATAACCCCCCCATCCAAACTCATTAAAGAAAGAAAGAGATGACACACATTTCCTCCAATAGGAATGAACTAGAGATGTATGCTATGGGCATTACAAGGATAAGAGAATGTCATAAACAACATAGCCCTTCACTTAGGCAATTTATGAAAAAAAGGAAAGAATGTAGCAAGATGATTCTTCAACAGTCCAATAATGGTGTCAGTCACACATGTCACTATTAAGAGGGTTTTGAGCAAGTAAAATATTAATGACTAAAATAATACAATCTGTCAATGATTTACTTTTCAAAAAAATATATTGGAGTATCTTAAAGATCAATACTGTAGCAATATCAAATTACATATGTTGTGCTGGGAAGCATGTGAAGTCATAGCCTATCATTGCTATGCTACTCATGTCTCTGGAACCATGCATAGGAGAGTGTTCCACACATCAACATCCTGTCATGAGTGTTAGAAAAAAATTGAAAATATCCCGACCATGAAAGTATCATATACAAGTTAGTACATCGTGTCAAAGATAAAGCCAATATTTGAAATGTGGGTTATTTTGGGAGGTCTTTTGGAGCTTTGAAAATAAAATATTTCTAGTGGCAAAAACTAAGAGACGCCAGGTTCTTAAATTCCAAAATCTAGAATTACAACCATGAATGTTATATACTAAGTTGGAATAAAGAAAATTAACTAAAAGAAAAACATTGAGATAAAATAATTCCTTATCAACACATACTCTTCAAAGACACGTAATAAATGATATTCTATAACTGAAACAATAACTCTTAAGCAAGAATAAGAAATGACATTTGATTTTTTCATAGATTGAGAGACATTTTGATCTCTCAGTGACCAGAACAGAGGTTAAATACAATAGATAGATGGTCCCAAATTTTTACAAAAATATATACGGAACTTCTTCTGAGCAAACATATATGTATATCACCATACAGATTTTTTCCTAACCTAATACACATGTTTTCTTCTACCAGACTTAATTCAGAAAAAAAAATCAATAATAACTATATGTGGACTATAATTTATGTCAGCACATGAGAGCAAATGAATTAAAGCTCTTTGTTTCAGTTTATTTGTAAGATACAACAGGTATGCAAGATACAGAAATGAAGCTGAAGACAATATGATTGCCTTAGGCAACAACTGGTGGTATAGTTGGAAAATCTACATTTTTCTCCAAAAACTACATAATACTTAAAACTATAGGGTGATTCCATTCCAGCCATGCTTTCCTTTCAAAGTACAAAAAAATGTATGAGCTACAAAAATAACCATATTGGCCTTCATTCCCATGAACAAATGTGACATCTCTAACCAAGCTCAAAAGCAATCAATGACAAAAAGCAAATTTTGATATCCCAGATGCACGTGTATAGAAGGAGAAATGCTTGCTTTGTTTTTATAAGATGGCAAATGAAAGTGGCCATAAAGCAGATGAGCATTCTAGTATGGCAAAAAAATTATAGATTGCATAAAGCACCAATAAGATTGAGATTCAAATAAGTAAATCATCTTACAGAAGTGTAACACTTCATCTATGAAATTTTCAAGTTTTTAAAGAAAGCTAAGAAATATATATATATTCCAAGCCAGGATAAACATATTTATTATGTCTTGTTCTACCTAAAATTCAGGTTAGAAATAAATTTACCATGACAACTGGCATTTTATACACACAATAGCATGAGTATAATTTAAATACAATATTTTCATTTAGTTTCCCTGATACAAATCTAGCTTGACTGTGGTATATCTATTGTTGCATAACAAACTTTGCAGCTTAAAACAACAACTTTAAAGTTCTTTCTCACAAATCTGAGTTAACAGGGCTCTGTTAGGTAGTTTTCCTTTAATAACGTTCATGCTGTATCTATCAGTCAGGTGAGGCCTGGAGCTATAGGCATCAGGAGTCTCTACTGGACTTCCCAAAATGACCTGTTCACTCCCATGCCTGGCAGGTGAATCTGGAAGTGGACTGAAGTCTCAGCTGGGGTTTTAACAGGAGCACCTATACAGGGCATCTTTGTGTGGTTGGGCTGCTGATGGTAAAATGGTCCAGGGTAGTCACATGTCTTACATGGTGGCTGGTTTACAAGAGGAAACTACACAAGGTGAAAAGGTCCAGTGAATGTAGGTGGAAACTGTAAAGTTTCTCATGACCTAACCACAAAGCCTCAATCTATTGTACTTTATTTATCAAAAACAAGTCACAGAGCTAGCCCAGATTCAAAAGGAGAAGACTATTAACTGGGAGATTTATAGGGGTACTAATTACCATAGTGACACATGAAAGTAAACTCTTGTGAAGAACTTATAGAGAGAAACCTCCACTCTCAGAAGGATGAGATTTATTGAGTCACATAAGATTCATTGAGATATAAAATTACTTGAATATACAATAGCACATTAAATTATTTTCTTCAACCGGAATATTCTTTCATGAATCAGGTGAACTCCTATAAGACCATAATCAAGTTGTACATGACTTGTGAATTTTCCCAAATATTCTACTCTAGTCTCTTCTTTCTATACAAGAGGAATTTTAAAAATTTAAGACTATTGAATTTAAGTAACTTTCCCTTTATCACATATTGACATAATGGCATAACCATTCCTAAACTCCAGTTGTCAAACTGCCAAATCTAGTGTTTATTCCACTGCACTGATTGCTTCTGATAAAGGTATAATGGTATAATGGTAGAACCTCACTTCATAATATTTATTAATTCTTTAGTTGGAAAATCTTTCTTTCTAAAATTTATGAGCTGGCAGATGTCTAATGTCTGAGGTTATGAAATTGGACAATCCCTGGTTCGAACCCCTGGCTTTGACCCTAATTAGCTGTGTGACTTTGGGCAAATATTGTAATCTTTAAGGTTTAATTTCCTTATCTGTAAAATAGATATGATAATATCTATCTTAAGGGACTGTTACTATCATCAAATGAGAGCATACCTATAAAGCCAGTAGCACAGTGTTTGGCACATAATAAAAGCCCAGTGAATGTGATTAATTGAACAGTGCTTGGAGTAATTGTTGATATATTGTCATTATTTTATTTTATTTTATTTTATTTTAAACCAAGAACATGTATTGGTACATTTTACATATAATGGTTACATTCATCACATTTATTTTGTACCTGTACATGATGCATCTTGGTTCTCCCCCCTCTTCCCCGCCCCTCCCCTCTGTTCCCTCCCTCCCTAATTAGAGGTTTATTCTTAATTTTCCATATTTTTCCTTTCCCTTTTCTTTCCTTTGTTGCCTTTCTGCTTTTCCCCTTCTTTATTATTTGAAACTACAGTTCAGATTTATGTAGATCTCCGAGTGATGTATTGTTCTGCTAGTGTCATTTCTAAAGTAGTAAACTAATAATTTACTTAGCTTCTGAGATGTGAAATCAGATTGACTTCAATATTATCATGTGATGAACTACACTCTTATTAGTCTCAGGAAACCTGAGAAGAACAAATATATATGTGTATATATATATATGTAGAAATAGTATTGCATATATATATACAATATATATATGCAAATATATATTATATATATACATATGTATATATACATATATGTATATATATGCAAATAGTGGTGCAGCAATGCTGTTATAGACAACAATTATTTCCTTTTTCAATTTAAGCAGACAATTTCAAGGTAATTCTTGGAAATGAGAAAACTTTTCTTTGAGAAAGGAAAAGATAATTAGCCAGGAAAGTCCGTCTGGAGATTTCTCAGGTGAACTAACTCAAGAGCATGTGAAAGCTGAACAATGTGCCTCACCTTCAAGTGTGAATCTCACGAGGTTTTCCTGTCATTCTTTTACTTTCTCCTGTATTTTTGGTTGTTGTTTACATTTGTCTACAGTTAAATTTATGTTTCGCACTGCTTCAGGGGAGTACTGTGATTCCACTGGGTATGACCTTGCATGGGTAATACAGAAGGCACATGTATTTGTCTTTGTATAGCTCCGGCACCCAGCAGCAGGGTGGGAGAACACACTCCTTCAAACTGCCTAACAAGAACATATACACACTACTGGTCAGTTCAAATTCTAATGCAAGAGGTAAGGATAGCAGTGTCTGTAAGTACATTCCCCTTTATTTATCTCTCACTGATCAACCATTTCTGTTTTCCCACTAAAGAGAGTATTAAAGACCAGTGGAAAATACAGGCCATTTGATGTTCTGTATAGAGGAGAATGAACCGAGACCTTACTTTTTTTTAGAGCATAATGCATTTAACAACATTGTTTTTTTTTTCCTACTTGCTCGGAGTACTTTTCTTTGTCTAAGGACTTACGGTTCAGACACTCAGGAGTCATGCATAGGACGAAGCATTGTTGTAGGAGTTTCAGAAAACCAGCTGACTACAAGTACAGTAAATTCAAATACTTATGTCAACCTCATGTCAGAGTTTCCAAGTCAGCTCTGCCCAAGGAATAATGAAACAAATTAGATAATTTTCTTTCTTTTTAAAATGTTAGTTGGCAGATACAAGTTTTCAACTGAGTATTACATTTTCACTTTTAAGTAGGAAAATAGGTTGAAATAGTACCAGAATGCCAGTCATTACCAATGAGAAACTAAACAGCTGAATTTTGTACTTTCCAAATTTATGACTGCTATTGACTCAATTAATGGATGTTTTACCTTAAAATGTTGTCTTTTCAACATAAAACTGAGTTATTTCCATAGTCATTGTGAATAAGTTTTAAAACATTTATACAGACAACAAAACTGAAGAAGTTCTCCGTGCTAGGATTCTTATTAAATCTGCATCAGCTGATTCTAGATGGGCCAGAGACATTCATTTAGTTTAATGATACCTGTGTTGCTGTTAATAGATCAGTTCTTATTTCTGTTAGATGTAGAGAGATAGCCAGTTTGTTTCCACTGTTAACTGACTTTGTTTTGCAGCTGTTATCAAGTTCACTCGTGATTTTGCTAAGAGAGAATGAATATTAACATTACAAGAAAATCTTAAAGTTTCCATTTCATGGGCAGAAGTAATGAAATTTGGATTCGATAAGGAAACTGATAAACTTAATATTTGCACAACAATAATTTTCTAGAAACATCAGCATATTTCTCATTAATAGTCCACAAAGTTTGGAAGATGTACATGTTTTAGAAACAACAAGAGCTGTTGTTTGCACTTCTGAGATTTTGTTTGGAATTTTAGGCATTAGCCTGATGCTGTCCAGTGAAGAACATCATTTGGTAGACATATGATTTATTGCTGGTTGCTGTACTTGACATTTGGAATTGTTGTTGATCATCATTTTGCATAATCACTATTAAGGAGCCCTAACCCATTCTGAACTATGTAGATAAACATTGTTGATTGACTTCTAGCGATAGTGACAGTCTGCATGGCTGCCTTTATTTGAAATGTGCCCCCTATACAGAATCTCTTGTTTAGAAGCCCTTAATGGTGATTATATCTGTTTACGTACATCCTCTTTCAAGAGCGACAGTTCCCCCAGAAGCCCTGCCACTTACTAGGGAATAACAAATTCTTAGACCATCTCTTGTGCTTTCTCTAGTTGTAGTTGTCTTGAGCTTCAGCTGACTGTCATGGAGGTATTTCCATCTCCTCATCTTCATCTGCTTCATTCCATACAGCCGTGTGTAAGAGGAGTCATTTTAATGGCCAGACTTAAGGAATGCATTCCTAAGAGTCTCTGCTGTCACTGTGTGTTCTCCATAGTGACTAGCTCAAGGGTGGAAGTGATGATATCTCTACATGTCACTGTCATCTGGAAGGCTGGACATACACTTTTGGAACTTGATACCTCACTGACCCAAAACTGCTAGTGTCATCATGGCCTTCTTGATTCAGGAAACCAAAGTAACTATCTTCAAACAATGTACTTCAGTCATTATCCCACCAAGTGCATGAAAGGCCCTGACTGTAGATCAGACTACCTGACAGAGGCTTACATGAAATCATGTCAGTAGAGATGTGTTCATTCCATGGTAAGCAAATTTCTTCCTACATGGAAAATTTGAGAAAAACCGCAATCACCATACTTATTTAGAAAATTAAATAACTTGTTCTACCTTCATAATAATGAAGGATATAATGGTCCAGTGGATTTTCTTACATGTGTGGAAGCATATTCTAATAAAATCCATGTCTATCTTTATACTTATGAGGAAATTTATGTAGAATGGATTGCTTTACCTGTTGGTAAAAGCATGTATGCTGATACTTGACTTAGGCAGGTCCTAAGAAAGATGAAAAAATGAGATGTGGACCTCACCGTACCCCTACAGTTCAAGATGCAAATGCCTAAACCCAAACTGCACAAATGAGGATAACATTCAGCATGTCAGAAAATGCACGCAGAACTTGGCTACTCAGGCAAATCTGCCATATGGAAGCAGAGGCCAGTCGGGAGGACAGGGGAAGGAGAGTACTCCAGCTTTAGTAGGAGGTGCTGGTATAAAAGAATTTAGAACAAGGATTAAAGGTCATTCCTAAGTACTGTCTGGCTTGTATCAGGCTTGGTACTGTTCCTGTAAATACTAATGAAGTAGTCCCATTTATAAGAAAGCATGTATAGGTAATAAAAGGTCAGTAAGAACTCGGCTCTGTTTTAGTCTCATTATCTTACACTGTATTGTAGTTTCTTGTGAAAGCTGTTTTCCAGGGGTCTAGAAAGTAGACTATTAAAAATATGAACATATATTTCTTTATAGTGCTGAATCTATAATCAATATAATTACTTTTTGGTGTCTATATTTGATGTAACATATCTACATATATTTAATACAAAGATTTCCTACCATAATCTCTTCTACTTTTTGACTTTATAGCCAAACTATTTTAAAGGTTGGTGCTAATTGGATATTTTTTATAAAAGTCAAAATGTCTTATTTTATCTAAGTCTTCTTATTTTTTGTAGATGAATTAATTTCCTGACCATGCAACTGTTTGATTTTATCTCTTAAAATCTGTGCCTTTTCTTTGTACTGATAAATGTTTGATTAGTGATTCAATTAATAAATGATCTATATCTGGCACAGTACTGAAATATAGTAGATGATAATAAATAAATTTAATGGGAAGTCATAGGCAATAATGTTGGCAATGAAAAGTAATTTTCTGAAAAACTTTATTTCTGTGATAAGCTGGGAATCACTAATTTTATGAGAACAGAGACACAGAAAAATCAAAAGGAAACTGCCTGACACTTTTTGCAAACCAAATGGCTTTTCTCCACGGAATTCTAGACATTGTCATAAGCTGTAATTTGCCATATGTATATTAGTTCTTAGACCACCTCCAAGTAGGACTGCAACAATTGTTCAAAAATAGGTCTAAAGGGTTAATCATTGTTGTGTTGTGAAAATACTATAATTTTGTTGACAGAGGAGTACATTTTGATGGGTGTACATGGCAACATTTTATTAAATTATAAAATAGCTAAGCTGTCAGGATGACTCGTGCTTCCTGACCAAGTTTCATAAATTTTTCTTCCTAAAATTTGCTCAAAGCCTTAATATTTTATGTATTAAAATATTTTCTATATGTTTTAACAAACATGTGATGAATTTCTGCTGCAAGAGCAATTTTCATATTTAAGAATTAAATCACAGTATATGTTTTGCCTAGAGACCCCAGAGTTGGGAGACAATTATTTTAAACTAAGTATATAGAATCATAAATACCAATAGATATGCCATCTCACAATGTAACTTTAAATAAAAATGTGATATGTCATTTATTTCAACAAATATTTTTTGAGAATCTATGTGCCAGGCACTTACAGAAAAAAACCTCCTTGCTATGGTGAAGATTACATTCTAACAAGAGAAGACAGACAATAGACTAATAAATCAGTAAATTATCTAAAATGCTAGAAAATGAAAATACTATAATAAAAGAGAAGAATAAATGGGATCTGGAGGCTAGTGTTGAGGGTGGGGCTACATCTCAGATATGGTGGTCTAAGGTGGGAGTCATGGAGGAGAGATTTGAGTAAAGGCTTGAAGAAGGTGAAGGAATGAGCCACTTTTATGTGGGATACATTGATAATGGCCTTGTGAATTTCACTGGAACAACGCACACATGCCTATAGAGATGATGTCTTTCCTGTGCTAAAACTCTACAGTGAATTCCTATAGCTTTAGCACGATACATCATCTCCTCAACTTCTTGTATGCTGATTTCGGTCATCTTACCCCCACCTGAGCCTTCAGCGGCCTGTCACTTTCTCTCACTTACTCTTCTTCAGTCATACTGGATTTATTTCCATTCCCACTTGTGTACTAAAGGCTTGCTACCTTTCATGCATCCCGCAAGCATTTCACTCTGCCTGCATTTCCTGAACTTTCTACCTGACCAACTTGTCAACTAGATGATTACTTCGCTATGTTATATATATTCTCACTGTATCATTGTGTAACCTAGTTTCCTCCAGTCCTTTTTTTTTTTTTTTTTTTTGGTCAGGGTCTCTTGCTTTGTAGTTCAGGCTGGCCTTGAACTCACTATGTAGCTCAGGCTGGCCTCAAACTCGTGGCGATCCTCCTGCCTCAGCCTCTTGAGTGTTGGAATTACAGGCATGCGCTACCATGCCCGGCTCTTCTCCAGTCCTTTTTACAATCATAAGTAAAAAGTGGTTTGTGTGATCATTTAATTTCTATTTTTTCCTGTTAAAATTTAAGTTCTCTGATGATAGAAATGTCTGTTGTTTGCCTTGTTCATTACTCTACTATATCCCTATATTTTATACATGGGAGGTGTTCAATATTTGTTGAATGAGTAAAACATGTCAAATTGGGTGGGATTCATGATGCTAGGTTTCAGAGAGAATGTGGTCAAAATTAGGGTGAAAAAATAAAAATTAAAAGTATTCTTTCCCTATTGAATTTAACATTTTATCAAGTTAAGTAGTCAAGACTGAAAGAACTTTAAGGTGTTTAGACAACTCTCTTAAGAGTACATTCTGATAAATTCATGCAGAGGTGGTACTTAATCTCCTCAGGTAACGATCATCTTTCCCTCAAAAGTAATGTTTTCATAGCTTCCTGTGACAATACTTCAGGGTCAAACCATTGGCTTGAAGGAAACCAGTTGTCCAAAGCGGAGCAGCTGACTCCATTTTGGACCCCTTCCTTCCGTTGGTCCTCACAGGCGATCTGCGTCTTCCTAATACTTCTTGAATACTTTCCCTTCTGCACCACTTCACTTTCCACTTGTCTCTGTTTTATTTCAGGCTCTCTATATTTTCTTCCTGGATTGCTTCTTGACTCATGTCCCTGTTAACCACTTTCAATCTTCTCTAATCTTCTGCTGTACTGTTGCTAAAGTGAAATTTACTCTGGTCAAACCTTTTGCTTAAAACACTTCAGGGAATTCTCAGGAACTTCAGGATTAAATCCTCAGTAGGTTGTACTCAAACAGGACGTTTGTGACACTTGTATCCTGCTATTGTCCCTTCACAAACTTATTGGATGTCCATCCTCTATATTCCCATATATCTTGCTTGAACCCCTATTTCAGTGCTTTTTCACAATCCCGCAGGAGCCCCTTATCTGCTCTGCAGCAGCAGAATGTGGGACGCAAGGAACACAGTGCCACACTGGGAGGCAGCACCCCTTCATCCCTGCAAGTCATCCTTACAACTGACCCAGCAATTTAAAAAGACAATACACACCATGCACATTACAGAAATTGCCTAGCATATAATTCTGCTCACTAATTCATGTTCTTTTCCCCCATTTTCCTTATCAAGACAAAATACTTGTATTTTTAGTCTTGAAATGTTCACCTGTGCTATGTGTTTGTCCTATATGTGACTAAAGAGTCCCTTTTCCTAGATTTTTGACCACTGAGTGTGGCCTTCCTTATATGAAAGTATAAACAAAATGAAAATTTAAGTGTAAACCACTTTATTCGGAGTATCTCTACACATTTAAATCCTTTTAGGTTTACAATAATTTTTAAGAAGAGAAAATTAGCTACTGCCAACTAACATTGTCAAGGGTTCGGAGACCCAGGTTTCAAACTATACACAGACAGGCCAAACCTCCATGTGTTTCTATTCCAAGTGGAGTAAATTGTTGACTTAAATTTATTTGAATATCATCAAAGCATGGAAACAAAATTAAAATTCATATATTAACACTACAGAAAGTTAAAAAAATAAGTTAATGATGTACTTTGAAATATCATGACCACATGAACAGGAAGATTAGCTAAGAATAAAGGAAGGAATATGAAGTCAAAGATAGTTCCATTTTTAGCTAGCATGTCATCTTATCTTTTGACAACAATCCATTTAAGTCATTCTCTACTAAGGAAAAATTTCTCCTTTTTATGAAGACTTGAGGCTGTCCTTTTTGTTTGTTCCTCTGGGATCCCTTGGTGATCCCAGATCGTCTCAACATTTTAACTGCCTTCTAACTTCTTCATTATTTTAGAGTTTGGTCTACCTTTTGAATGTTTAATTTCAGTAATCTGGCTCTATGATTCTTATATCACAGTTTTCTTTTGCTAAGGGCAAATTTGGACTTGTATATATTTAGGTGAGTTTTTTACTTTTTAGTCTTACAGGAAAAAAATCAATATAAAAATTAGAACTAGATAACAATAGTGTATATTGGTATAATTTTAATAACAGATCACATTTTAAAAATTATTGGTGACTAAAATAAATTTACTCTGTAATTAATAAAATTTTAGTAATATATTTTTAAAAGGAAAGGATTCTTTTTTAGCTTAAGACTTATTTTATAAACCATAGTGTCAATTTAGCTGTCTTGCAATATATAATAAAATATTATTACAAAACACTATGTTGTACACAAAGAATCTATACAGTATAATTATTTTTGTCAGTTAAATATATATAAATGAAAAGAACTACAGAGAACCCATAATATTAAGTAACTGATTCGTCTTTTGTTTCTTTGTGGTACTGAAGATTGACTCCAGGGCCTTGAGCTTACCAGGCAGGCTTTCTACCACTGAGCTAAATCCCCAACACATGATTAGTTTTATATACATGAGAACTGTTGACAATAACCTTAGTTGTAGTTTCCTTTAAAAATATCAGCAAAAGATGAAAATCCTTTTCTTATCTGTAGCAAGTATTAAAGATGAAATATTTTATTTTAGTCAATATATTTTTTCGAAGTTCTTTTGTTTAGGTTGCTTCCCAGGAAGCCTGATGTTCTCATTATCTGACAATCACATTGAGATTAGAGCAAAGGCATTGACAGTGTTGTCTTCTCAAAACACCACTCAGATGAATCCATAACACCCAAAAGAAAGAGGGACAGTGCTCTGAAGAAACTTGTTTGCCTTTATACAGCTGCATATATGTTTTCTTTATATTAGGGAGCTGTCATCCTGAAAAACTCCAGAAATGCTGGCCCTCTCTGCATGAGAGAATGAAAAACTAATTTCAGTAAAGTTGATTTCTACTAATAAATTTGATTTTACTAAATTTAGTAAAATCAAGATGTTTGGCCTTGGTAGAATGTCTTATTTAGGATCACTGAGGGCAAGGAAGGTGAGGGAGCTATTGGGAGGAGAGGTAAAACCTGATAGATACACTAGGCTAATAAGCTATGTTTGCTCTTTTACTGTTTTGCTGAAGACTAGTACTTCGTTATTTATTCAACTTGGCCATCCCTTTTTCAGTTTAGTTCTTCATTCATCAATCATTTACTGAGCACTGACTTTCATCAAACACTACTTTGGGCACTCAGTGACCTAGATGAAAAGTACAGAATACCTGCCTTGGAAGGAGTCAGAGTTGGTGCAGTGTTCCTCACCTGAAAGTTTTGTTTCAAAAGGACATTTCTAGATCCCATTCACTGAAACGAGCTCAGGAAGCACGGAGTTACTGAGGTGCATGAAACAGCGATCCTTGACTGGACATTTTTGTCTTTTGTCTTGGAGTTATGGGTGCTCTGAGTTAGGGTAACCTTTTTATTAAGAGAAATAAGGTGCATCTTGGAGGTGCGTCTTGGAGGCACATCAGGTGCATCTGGAAGGGAAGCATATGGATAAAGAAAAAATTATCAGGAAGTGAGGGCGAGGGACAAAGGGAAACGAAAATAGATGTGAAGAAGTGACTAAGTGGGATACAAAGGAGACCGAGAAGAAAGGGCAATATGAGGCTGACACACAAAGTCTTCCATGCAGTGAAAATCATGCCACCTGAAGAAGTGGAGTCCCACACTTAGGAACCATGACCGTCCCTAGATGCTTGGCAAGGGGACCTATTACTGGCCCAAGAAGGAAGTATGGCCTCAGTTGATGTGTTTCGGAGGCAGCCACACTTGTGTTCTGTGGGGAAGGTGCTGGCTTCTGATGATGTGTGTGCGAGGAGACCCAGAAAGCCCCTACAGGCTTGCAGATTCAGGAGCCACTGCTTCTTTGAATAATTCATGTTATGTGCAGTCATGAAATAGCAAAAGATTTGTTGATGAGATGGTTCAAACCAGAGGAACATTGCTGCACTCACACAGCATGATTTGCCCTCTGACCATCCATTTTTACCCCTCATTGACCTCTTTTACCCCCTAATTGGCTCCAACATTCCCATCGGTCACCCAGGTCAGCAAGGCTCCCGGTTTCCAGTCCTTCCATCTGGAATTGGATTCTTCCTGATGTTGGGCTGCTAAGAGGTCACTGGTTCTGCATCCCTCAGCACAGTCCTGGAACCTCTATTGGTGAACTGCATTTTGATAGTTCAGAGCCCAACATTTGGCTGCATAGGGCTGGACTGAACATTCCCTTGTGAGGGAGACTATGATTTCAGGCAAGAAAGAATAAGCAGAACAGAAAGTTCTCATAGACCCAGGGCTGCTCATGGCTTACCCACAGCAACCTGAGTGAAAAAGTATAATACGCCCCACAACCAAAATAAAAATAACAGCACTTTAGAGTTTTTCTGGTAACCTAGTTTGAAGATATGGCAAAAGAAGCTGTTCCTGTCCCCCACCTGTCTGGGAATGCAAAGGAATGGCCTGGGCTGCAGAGGTCTATAAGAAGATCAAGAAGGATACCACCTTTGCTCTCCAAGAAGGGCAAATAATAGACAAGGGGAGTATGGATACCCCTACATTCAGGTTTCATAGTTTTCAAACTTCATAATTTTCTCCAGGTACAATTGTAGCTACTTTCCTACAACTTAAAATTCCATTTTGGTAAATTTCCCAAAACAAAGGGAATTTCTTCTAAAAGTTAATATTTCCAATGCCAGGAACTAGAACATTTAAGCAAGCTCAATTGATAGTTCCTTTTCTAAAAATAATAAACCAGTTGTTAATGATTTTCCCAGGGAACCACACTAAATTGTAGTTAATATCCACTGTGAATTCAGTTTAATGTGGGAAAACAGAACAAAGATAAAGCATTTGCATGCTTTTCTTTTAAAAAAAGAAATAACTCAGAGAATAGATTGACATTTCTAAGCATATATCCTCTTTTTGAAAGACAAGTGTTAGTTCAGGCCTCATTCTTTCAGAACAGCTTCGCATTTTCAAAACAGACATCCATGTAAATAGAATTATATTCCAATTCTAGTCGTTTGTAAAAACACAGACCTTGAGCTGTGGAGCAATTATCTAGAAATGAAATAAATGGAAAATTACTGATGATTTTATACTATTTTAAACATGAAGACTTTAAAATTACAGAAATATTTGGTTTTCATTATTTTTAAAGTTGCAAGATTGAAAAGTGGAAAGAGTACTACTACTGCCAATACCTTTTTTTTTGGTATAACAATTGTGGCTGGGACTGTGGCTCAAAGATAGAGTACATATTTAGCATGCACGAGGCCCTGGATTCAATCCCTAGAGTGTACACATATGCACAGATGGGCGTGCATGCCTGTGCGCACACACACACGCAAGTAAAATATAGGAAAGTAAAAATAAGAAAAAATTACTGATCAATAATACCACCCAGAGATAAACAGTTGTTATTTTGCACTTTGCTACTATTCCTTCTAGTGTATTTTTCTAATAATTTAAAAATGGTTGTGATCATATGCCACCCTAATTTTCCTGTGTTGTTTGAAATGAAAGTATTTTTGTGTATCATTAACAATGATTTATAAATATCTTGATGAAAAACAGCATTATGGTTGATTTGGGCTAATGATGTCATTTTTAGTTTCTGAGGTTAGTAATAAGCCATGTTATTATAGGTCATTATGGACTGAATAGTTTTATCAGAATTGAAAGTCCTGTTATAATCCAGTTTGGCTTACCATATCGTTACAAGGAGACTGGGCCTTTGAGAAACAATAAAAGGGAAAATAGAAGATATGATTTACCTCCAATCTGAAGTGGAATCTGAGGTGTAACTTTTGAGCACCTTTGTAAACTAATGAAGATTCTAATGAGTACTAAAAGAGCCTGTAAAAATGGCAGAGAGGAGTGGTCCAATTGTAAAAAGTGATCATGCTATTCACTTTCTCTAGCAGATGAAAATCAAAAACAATTTTGGTCTCCTGCTATGTAGTAGGCTCTGTCCTAGATGTTGCATGCACACTAATCAAGTAGATTCGATTCTGCCCTTGTGGGACGTGCAGCTTAGCTTGAACTTGCCTACCACAATTTATTTGAAAGTTTTTATGGAGGATTAAATCATTGGAGTAAGTCTTATCCATCACTGACCACGTAGTATAGTAGTACAGATTTTAAAGCAATACTCCAATTATTGAAAATGAAACAAATGAAAACATGCTTATTTAATTATCTGACATGTTATTTTTCAAGACTTGAAAAATAAAAACTCCCATTTTTAGATGAGATAGAGGGAAAAAAGCATGCAGTCATCTTGTTTAAGAGCAGATGATGAGCCTCAAGAGTCAATAAACAACACGTCAAAAGTAACCTGCACAAAATATGTCTTTCATAGAGCTTTTAAACTATATATATATTTTTTTTTTTTTCCGGTGCTGGGGATCGAACTCAGGCCCTTGTGCTTGTCAGGCAAGCACTCTAATCACTGAGCTAAATCCCCAGCCCCTCATAGAGCTTTTAATCAGAAGATTGTGTGCTAGGCAATGAATTCTATATTCAAAATAATCAAATAAATAGAGTTCTTATAAAGGAAAAAGCTACCTATTTCAGAATAGACAATCCTCCATTTTAAAAGAGATGTTCTAGATGGGTTTCATTACAGCACAAAATAACAATGCACATTTTTTTATTCCAATCTGAAGAAGATGACATCTCTTCAGGTAACCTGTTCTTGAATAAACAATAAGGTGAGTGGCTTAAAAAATAAAAATAACAGAGAAGGGGAAACAGAGAGAGGCTGAATGTACATTTCTAGATTTCTGAATGTTTCTTTATATATCCAGCACCTGCTCCTGATAAGTACTGAAGATCTCATTCCGTGCATGCTATACTAAAAGCAACTATTTTATTACATGTGCATTTTAATTGTTGGCACATTAGATAATACTCTTTTTTTCACATGCTTTTCATACTCTTAGATTCCTGAAAGCATTGTGTCACTATTTGTGATATATAGACACATGATAATTCTGTTATCACATGGCCAAGAGCAATTATATTTTATTCAATTATTTGTATTGTCAGAGGGCAATACTTACTCATCACTGCAATGCAAAGACTTAACATTTTCCATTATATTCACTACTTGAAAGTATACATAAGAGAAAACCATTACTCTTTCCTAAAATATATTTTTTGGTATATGTTATTTTGTTTTTTTCCCTGGTGCCCACATTAACATAAAGCAAATTAGTATAAAAAGTACATGGGTAGGATCACAATTAAACTGGTTCATCAATTAAGTGTGCAAAGATGCTAATTGTCAATTTACAAAAATTACTGAACTGAACTCAAATGTGTGTAACTGCAGAGGTAGTTTTATGTATTACAGGCTTGTTTTTGTGGTTAGGTTTTAAAGACAAATGGCTCAGATTTCACAAAGTATATGAACAAAATAGCATTTGATAAATGAAACAGAGTATAGGTGTTGAATATGTTACTTGTAATGATATGTTAAAGCAAAAGGATGCCTTTCACACTAGGAAAATGTTGTTCACTTGGTGTTGCCAATGAATTGTTGAAAAAATACTCATTGAAAGAACCAAAAACAGTGCTAGCATTATTGTTTTATGCTTTATAGTGTTCAACAGGAATAGTTATAGAATTTCTTAATTACAAAGTGCTTATTCTTTTCAGTCTTGCTCACAGGAATGAGAGAGTACCAGACTAATAAAATAAACATTGCCTTAAAGTCATAGAAACTTACAAATAGAAATATGTGCTAAACTCTGTTTTCTGAATGGTGAGAGTTAAACCAACAGTTTTAGCTATGCAACATCAGAGAAAAACATGAGAGCTTGCTAAACAAGAACACTAATTTAAAGTCCTGTCTATGCATTTAGCCAAGAAATGCCCGTATCCCTGGGAAAATGTCAAGAATTTCATATGGGAGGTGAGAGGTTTTCATTTCTGTTATGCTCGCTGTTGCTAGGGTTAGTGGTAGATATGATGGAATTTTTTCACAAGTGCTCATTTCAGGATTTTACTCCAAGTTTCAAGAGAGTGGCTGTGAAACAATTTTCTCGAATCTGAACCACTGACATTTTATTTTGTAATACAAAATGACATCTGAGGCAGAAGTTCAATTTAATGCCTGAAACTTTGTGCTTCCAGTTTCACCTGAATTTAATTTTAAACAGGTCAATGAATCTACGAGAGCGAAGTGGCAAGAGTCCTTCATAAGAAGATTGAAATCCCCTCACGTAAGGTAGAGACACATCTTTATAAACAAATGAAATAGCTTAATTGTGAAGTTGGCAATATTATTTGATATGAGAAATGCCTCTACTCTATCCTCAAAATAATTCCAAGTTTTTCTTGATGACTAAAATAGATTTACCTATTTATTATACTTACTGGAATGCCATTTTTAATGCAAATCTAGTGATCAAGAAACATCTGTGTTCAAATAAAGTAAGTCAATTCTACCTTCTGAAATATTTATGGTTCTCCTAGGAAAAATTTCCAACTTAAAGGAACTTTAAGAAATTACAAGATTTGGTCCCCAGCGCACACACACACACACACACACACACACACACACACATATACACACAAAAATAGAAAGGAAAAAAAAGAGAAATTACAGGATTTGGAACCTGGATAGTAGTTAGCCTTACCTTTGAAACCTAGGGACTATGAGGGTAGAATGAAGATTAATAGTCATAGGGGATATCCAACATGGGGGATACATTAGAACTCTAAGGGACACCATGGTTTTATTCTTTCCTTGAAAACCTCACAGTCTAGGTAAAAGATAAACATGTAGACAATGATCATGAAGTGATGTGATGGCTTGTATGTTTTATTCATGCACATGTACAAAAGGTTATTGGAACATGAAGGTGGAAGATATTCACTTTGCCTGGAAAAAAAGAGAAGAGTAGGAGGAAATGACCTGGGAAATGTAATTTGAGGCCAAATTGTAACAGATGCTTGATGTGAAATAGGGAAGGACAATAACTGCCTTAGTTTTTTTGACATTAAGAAGTTAAACCCTTTTTTTTTATGCATATAAATCAATAGTAGGGAAACAAAAAATGTAGAGAGCAGTCCCTGGGATTACCATTCCTGAAGATTTAACAAAACCCAGCACAGATACCTCCTTTCATTTTGGAAACACTTTGGCAATAGTATTAAAGGGGCTCATTTAACCTCACAATCCTGGGAGTTTATTGCAAGGAAATAAGTAGGATCGTTCACAATAATAAAAACTAGAAATACTTAAACTGTGTTATATCAACTTGATGGAAAAATTTGCAGAAGATTTTAAAAGTATAAAAAATTTGGAGTCCATGTAGAAATATGGAGATACTCTTACAGCATAATTATAAAAAGAATATTTCAGGATGGTACCTATGCTGTGATTATTACTAAGTATATGGGAAAGATTTAAAGAAAAAATTTAAATACTTGTCTTGACATGCTCAGATTAGTAGATTTTAAGTTTTTTTTTTTTTTTTTTGGTGCTGTGGATCGAACTCGGGTCCTTGTGCTTGCAAGGCAAGAACTTTAACTGCTGAGCTAAATCCCCAGCTGATTTTAAGTATTTTTTGATTCTATTTTGATAATTAAATTTAGTGCGAAATAAATTCAGGACAATTTCTTCATGCAGGTATGAAAAGATAAATAGTGAAGTAGAGACTAGCTTGACAACACATCGAACAAGAAAGCCCAAGTTAGTTTAATCAACTATGAAATCAAAATGAAGCAAGTTGGTATTGCTACCAAAAAGGCAAATTCTATATTAAGGAACAAAAGCACAAGAACAAGATTTATAATGGAGTGATGAAGCCCCATCTCAGTTGTTAGTGGTCCAACTCTGTCTAAAGTTTATTTTGTTCTGGAAGCGACATTTAAAGAGGGATACAGGAAAAACAGTACATTCAGAATAGGATGAAGGGATGAAATTGAAGAATGTGCCCAAGTTTAACTTGGAAAGGGAAAGGCAACAGGAGGCTGGGTAGAAGTCACAGTTACCTTAAATTGTTTAAGTGCTGTCTTGGGGAAACATAAATCCAGGAGTTTCGATCAGTGGGTGTTGCACGAAGGCAAATATAGGATTATAGAATTAAATTTATTGATAATACATTTTAATACTATCCAAAACAAAATGGTCTGCCATGAAAGATAATGAATTCCTTGGAGATGAACTAGTTTAGCCAGATGCTGTACCAAACCTGTTGGGGTATTGCAGAGAGAGTGCGAGTTTGGAACAAATGTTTATTAACATTTATCTCAGGTCTGAAAGTCAAAACTCAAATTGTCCTCTCCAGAAATCTATGACTTGGCACGTGTGCTTTCCTGAACCCGTAGAACTTACTTGTGACTTCTCTTATACTGTGCTGAGGATTAAATGGACAGCTGTGATTAGTAATTTCAAAGGGTCGGGTAGGACATTAGAATGACAGTGGAAATGAAAAAGTTGGTATTTAAAAATGAAAGGGACAACTTGAAGAAGGTGCTACTATCAAATCCTTTTTAATGAACAGTTGAATGAAGAACAGAAAGCTTATATCATAGTAATTATTCCAATAATTAGCATTTTGCAATGAGGAGCAGTTTTATTAAATTTAATTCCAATAAAAATTAAATCCACTTAAATCCTCAAAAGGAATGTTGAAAGAACATTACAAAACCTAGAGAAATGTTATGGGCTCACATAGTTTCTGGACTTTAAGAATGAAAGATATACTGAAGATTAATTATAAAGTGGGTTCTTTTTATTCACTGAAAACTCATTTCCAAACTAGGAATTTTCTGGGATCAATTGTTAGAGACTTGTTTCTCCAGCATTTCCAATATAATTGCACATTTATTGCTTCCTACTTCAGTTATTTTCATAGGACAGTCCTATTTTCTTTGAAGTAATAGTATAAACAGAGTCAAAGACTCAGATTATTATTGTAGTTACTCAGGATTTTGTTTTAATTGAATGATTTGTGGCAAGCTATAAGGACATAATTCGGCCAAAGGAATACTACGAATCTCTTTGGTTTGTCTTCTCTTGACCCTGAAAATATCGCACAGTGTGATCACTGAGGAATGACTAACTTTTAAGAAGTTCCTTCTTATAGAAACTCACTTTAATCTGTTGGATCTTAGTATTTTTGTTTTAATGTGGTGTTTAAGAATACTGTAATTGTTGGTATCTATTTTTAAAAGTCTTAAGTGTTTATAAATACTGTATGTAGTTCTTTAAATAGGGTAATGGGGTACTCCAGTAAACTAATTTCATTAAAATTCTTGACTTAAAATATTTTATCTTCTGGCAAATTGATTTTATGTCTTCAAAACACTGACCCATGTAGCACACACTTCATTTCAAGACAGTTTGGCTGTGTCTTTCCTGCATGATGAGATTTTATATTGTTTTGTTTTGGTGTTAGTTGTTATCAAAGGACCAGGAATTTTGCTGACCTTGAAACTTTGATACAGTTTTGGGAGAAAATACACACATACACATGTATATGCCATATGAAGGTATATATTATTTATCATTTCAAGAGACAGCTTAGAAATTATTCCATTTTGCAAATACTTTTTTGGAAGCTATGAGAACAAATATTTGTATTTTAAATGTATTTTTCCTTGGTGATAGGTAGGCCAGGTGACATTTCTTTTGAAGAGAGCAGATATAAGTAAATTAAAATCAATAAATTTAATTAGGTTCAGGCATGTAATATGCAGACACTTAAATTTCCCACTGCTAAATAAACAGAACAAAATAAAACAGAATTCTATACAATTGTACAGATTCCTACCTCATACTAAGCTTCAATGCTCATATTTGGAATAAAATTTAAATATATTAAATATGAACTTATTTGTTAGATTGGTATAGTTTACCCTGTCAAGTAATTAGCATTCGGAACAAGTACTTTAACGAAATACAAGATAGGAGAAGTGGAGGTTAAAAATTACAAAAGAAGATTCCTTTCTCTGAAGACTTATAGGCAGGTGTCCCTAGCAAGTAAAAATATACAGAAACACAAATCCACACATGCTCTTCAACAACTGCTGCTGCTCTAGCCTGCAGACCATTTTTACTCTTGGCTTATGGCCGTATGTTTCTGGCTGTGGGCCTTGAGAGTGGCCTTAAGAAGGGAAACAGATGACTGAAGAAAACTGGACCAAGATGTAGGTCTAAATTATCAAAATAGCCAGCAGTCTCAGGAAGAGAAATGCACTCATGTCTCACAGAACCTGAAGCACTGCTCAGGCTAAACCTTGATGGCAAGAAGCAAGTAAAAAATGGCAAATTATACAAAAGACCTTGTAGGACTGAAGAGAAGTTTCACATCAGGTCCGAATATTTATGCATTCTGGTTCCTTTTTAGGAATTTTAATCCCGAAATATTGACCAAGAACCATGTTTTGATTACTGTAGGGCTAAGTACTCCAGAAGACATTTGAGTACAGACATTTCCTGAGAGATAGAAAAAAGGACATGATTAAATGAAAATTCACACAATCCATATTCCTACTAGTTGGGAAGTCTAAGTGGTGATATCAATTCTTCCCAAATTAATTTAAAAAATTTTAATATACTCAAACACAATCCCAGGGACATTTGTAGGAATATACACCAATAGTACTAGAGATGAACAAGGAGATGACATATGAGAGAATTAATATATGAAGATTCATTTCTACATCCCACTCATTTCGATCACATAGATATCATAAGTAAAATATAATACAAAAAGCAAATAGATAGCTAAACAAGAAAATGAAAACAAAAACAAAACCTCCCATTCAAAATAAGGCTACCAATCAAAATTCCAAACTTCTAAAATTTACAAAGAAATTTAATGTCAGAGAGCCATCTGTGATGGTTAATTTTATGTCAGCTTGATTGGGCTAAGGGATGCCCAGATACCTGGTGAAACATTATTTCTGGATATGTCTATGAGAGAATTGCAGGAAGAAATTAGTTTTTGAGTCAATAGACTGAGTGAAAAAGACTGTGGCCATCAATAACCTCTTGAGGGCCTGAACAGAACAAAAAGGCAAAGCAAGGAGAAATTTGCTCTCACTGTTGGAACTGGGACATTTATCTTCTCACACCCTTGGACATCAGTGCTCCTGGTCCTCAGGCTGTCAGACTGAGAATGAATCACACTGCTCACTTTCATGTTTCTCCAGCTGGAAAAATAGATTTTGTGAATTTCTCAGGTCTCATAATTGAATGGACCTATTCTCATAATCAACCTATCTCTCTTCAGATAGATGGATAAATAGGTACATAGTTATGGGCAAAAACTTTAAATACATATAAATGTTCAAAGAGCTGAATGAATGAATCAGAATTGCAAAAAATGACTTACAAAGTAAATAAAAATAAATGGGCATACAAAATAAACATTTAAAGGGTATAAAAATTTAAAAAAATCATTGAAAACTTCCGGGAGACAGTGCTGGGGCTTGAACTCAGGGCCTTGTGCTTTCTAGGCAAGCACTCTACCACCTGAGCTAAATCCCCAGCCTCTGAAATTTAAAAAAATGTTTAAAATAATATATTCTGGATTGGATTCAGTCAAAGAGAAAATTCATAGATTCAAAGATGGTACTGCAAACTTGCTCAGAATGATGTAAAGATAAGATATATGGAAAAGCAGTTGAGACCTGAAGAATGGGTATAATAGTTCTAACATAACTAATGGAAGTGTCAGAAGAGGGCGATGGAAGAGAAGTAAGAGTTAAAGAAATAATAGCCAAATTGAAGAAATATATGAATTTTCAGAACAAAAGTACATTGTCAATATTAACCAGAAGAAATAAATTCAGAGCAAGATATTATGGTGAAACTGCTGGATATCAAAGAAAAATGAAAATATTAAAGCCATCAAGGAGAAAATTAAATTTTATTAAGAAAGAGAACTTTGAAACTGGTAACAAACTTTTCCTGAGAAACCACAAATGCTGGAAAACAATGGGGCGATATTTTTAAAGGCTGGAGGAACATAGCCTGCCAAATTAAAATCGAAGGTGGCTAAAGTAATATACAGAAGTGGGTTAAAACTAAAAGAAGAAAGTAGGATATTTTCAGAAAAAGAGAAAAGTTTACCCTCTCTAGGCCCTTTCTGAATTATAAAAGTATTAAGAACACTAAATGGAGAGTGGAGGTATGAAATCCAGCAAATAACAGTAAGCTCAGAAAGTGACAAAAGGAGTCATTAAATAAAATTATTTAAAATAATAATGTTTATTTAAAAAGGAGAAAGAAAACTATAGATAGCATCAACAAGATTGCGGGTAGAGTGGTTGAATAGGTGACCTCAATAAAGGTCTTGTATTTGAGAGGAAGATAAAAATACTAAAAATGGGGCTAGGGAGAAGCAATTGATCCCCAGCAAACCCCCAAAGGGAAAAAAAAATCCTAAAAAAAAGACTGTTAGAAACATTATATATAAATTAATATTAAAATTTTGTAATATACAACATATTTCATTATATAATGGATTATATTATATTATATGATCAGTTCTGTATAATGTGATTGATTATATATTTATAAATGTAGTTAATCTATTAATATAGCATAAATTATATTAACATGCAGCATTTTTACTATACAATAAATAATATTGATATAATATTATATATTTATGCTATGTAGCTTCATATCAGCAGAGGAGAGAAAGAAGGTGTGATAAAAGCTATTTATTTGTTTGAGACAGGGTCTCGCTACTCAGTCCAGGCTGGTCTTAAACTCACTAGGCAGCTGAGGCTGGCCTTGAAATTGTGGTGACCTTCCTGCCTCAGCCTCACAAGTGCTGGGATTACAAATGTGCGCCACCATACCTAGTGAAAAAGCAATTTTGAAAAGGCACCAAAGGATGGGGGAAAGTGTTACCATATGATCCAGCAAACTTACCACTGGGAATGTACCCAAAGGGAATAAAATCAGTAGTCAGAGATATCCATCCTCCATATTTATTGCAACATTATTCACAATAGCCATAAACTTGGAATTAACCTAAGTGTCCACTAATGGATGAATATGTAAAGAAAATTTGCTAAAACACATAATGAAATACTATTCAGCCATAAAAAAGAATGAAAATCCTGTCATTTACAACAACAGTGATGGACCTGGAGATCATAATGCTGGCTGGTGAAATAAGCCTGGCTCAGAAAGACAAATACCACATAATCTCACTCATATGTAGAATCTAAGAAAGGTGCTATCAGAAGTAAAGAGTACAATGGTGGTTATGAGACACTAGGAAAGTTATATGGCATGGTGGGGGCAATTGGGAAATTGTTGATCAAAGGGTACAGGTAGATAGAAGGAATGTGTTCCTGTTATACGGCATGGTTTCTACAACTTAATGATGTATACTGAATTCTTGAAAAATTGCTAGAGAGAGAATGCTAAGTGTCCTCACTGCAAAACTATATACTGTGTATATACCTATGTATTACATAGTTATGTGAAGTGTGTACTACAATCTATATAATTTACATCTACATGAGGTAACTTACATGTTAATTATCTAGATTTAACCATTCCACAGTGTATATATATGTCAAAGTATCATGATGCATACAATTTTATCGGTCAGTTTTATAAAAGAAAAGAAAAAATGGAAACAGCAACACCAAAAATGTCTGCAATCAGAAAGAAAAATAATTTAAGAAATTTGAAACAGATTTAAAGATATAAATATCACATACGAATCAGTGAGTGAAATATCAAGAACTTTTAGAAAAATTGATAATTCACAGAAGAACAAAGATAGTATAAAATGTGACTTTCATATTTAAACAACAAGATTTGATTTTGTTTAAACGTAAATAAGTGTCTGAGTGTTTGGTGAGATAGTCAATCTTACAAAGAGTTGGTCCTCAATTTGGCAGATACAGCAAGACTTTACATCTAAATCAAAGTATGAACATTTTATTCACAATATCAATCATTAAAGTTATTATCATAAAGTACTTGATTATCTTAAGAGTGGGAATATATGAAGTTATGACTATATTCCAGGAAATGACATGATAGCATGTTTTGTTATGAATTACATATACAAGATCATTATAACTACATACAAATTTGGAAGGAAATACATGATCAGGTTAACTGTATTTTTCCTGGGGTAGAATTATAATTTCTATTATTGGGAGTACTCTCTTGTGTTCTCCATGAAGAATATGTATTATCTTTTATTAACAAGTAATTAAAACAAAAGCAGGTTGGAGGTGGAGTAATACACACGTAATACAAAAGTTAGAAATTTCAGAGATAATGGAGACAACAACTTTAGAAATTTTAGAAACTCCCAGAAATCTTGCCTAAGGACCAAAACTTGTGTCTTCCTTTTACAAGTTTCATGACCTAGCTCAGGCAAAAGCAGCATGAAGCAATGAACACATGAAGAAAAATATTTTTATTTCATTTAACTAAAGTATTTACTGAGTAATTCTTATGATAGTGCTTAGGAATATTTGTTAGCTGTGAAGTTACGCTTTCATGTATTGTTACATAATTGGATTTCTCTTTCAATTATTGCTAAGTATTGTGTTAATAGCAAAAGCCCTCCTTTTATTAATGCCTACTACATATTTTGATGTTATTGTTTTTCTACAGTCAATGAATTAATTGACTCATATATCTTCATTGACACATTGTGTTTGGATTTCTAGCTTCTCTCTGGCTCAGTTTTTCTGAGCCAGTAAGAAGTGCTTTTCAGATTTCACTATGCATGTGAACAATGTGAGAGTTCATTAAACCACAAATTCTGGGTCAGCTGGTAAGGGGCCCGAGAGTCTCCATTTCTATCTAATACTTATTTTTAGTGGCAGGTTCCTAGAGACCTCTGAAGCTCCCAGCATCTTCAGAAGTCTATGATTTTTTATCCCTTCCTATTAAAGGGATTCCTACAAAGGTGTGGTGCATAGGGCTGTTTATCCCTCAAAGAGGCCCTTCTCCATTGTCTCTCTACCAAGAATGTTGCCAATTTAATCCTCTTGTTGGAAGATAGAGGTGGGACATTATGCCTGCCAGGTTGTGATTATCTGATGGAAGTAGTTGGGCAGTGACTGTGGAGGGAGGGAGGAGGGGATGAGGAATCACATGCTGACATGCATTGCATTTGCTGACTGAGTTCTATTTTGTCGACACCATATCCTTCTCCTGCCTTCTCACAGAACTCATTAAGTAGGTCCATCAGGCTGACATGTGACACAGCTTCAGCCTCATCACACTGTAAAATTATATTCAGCTTTCCCATTCTTCCAGGTTCTAGGGACTATTTACCCAGTAAACTGGTGGCAGTCACTGAAGGCAATAGAAAACAAGGCTAAATTTTTTTTCCCTGTGGAGGAGTTTACACCTGGTTGAGAGGGCAAGAAAGAGGGAAAAGTAACAATATGAGAAACTGAGGAAAATGTGGGTATTTCACTTACTCTCACTGGACAAGGAGATAATTTTAACTTTTCTTTATTTGATGAAAATTTTGAGTAATATGAATTCAGTCAGAGGAAACATTGCATCTAAATTGTTCTAATCAAATTAATTGAACAAAGGGAAGATTTCCGAAAATAGCTTTAGTACTAAATGAGGACATCAACTCTTGGAGTAAGACTTATGTCCTTCCCACTCTTATGTCTCCCTATCCTTCTGGGATTAAATGTAAACTCTTACAAAAAGGTTGATATCCCTTTTTTATACTATTGATGGGATCAAACCATGTATTTGGATTATTGCTGTATAACACAAATTTTAAATATACTATTCTGTGTTTTCATTTTAAGAAGTACACTTGATACAATTATTCACCATGACAGAAACAAAGGAATTTGTTTTATAGTTGGTAAGGCAATTAAAAATAATAGTTTAGCATTCATGTTGTGAAAGTGTTATTGAAAATACTTTTATCAACTAGATACTAAAAATGCACAGTGTGATCTCATGAAATCTGAGGCATAGAAGCTAATTTCAAATTAGTCCACGGCAAAGGTCTGATGTTTTTAGATAATATTCGTGCTCTGTGTGGGCTGTTTCTATAGTTTAAATTTGAACTGTCCCTCAAAGGCCCATGTGTTAAAGGCTTGGTCCCCAGCATTACTGGGAGGTGGTGGAACCTTTAAGAAGTGTGGCCTCATGGGAGGAAGTTAGGTCCCTGGAGGTGTGTGGTTGAAGGGCATATTGGGACCCCATCTCCTTTTGGCTTCTTTCTCTCTCTTTTTGCTTTGTGACTGCAATGAAGTGAACAACTGCTTCTGCCTTGTACTCCTGTCGTGCTGTACTGCCTTGCCACAGGCCCAAAAGCAGCAGGCCAGCTAAACATGTACTGAACTTCTAAACCTGTCAGCCAAAATAAACCTTTCTTCCCTAAGTAGATCATCTCAGCTCTTTTGTCACAGCAACAGAAAGCTGACAAACACAACTGTATTCTTGTTTAGGCTCCTCTACTGGATCACGCAGCTGTTTCTAGGGGGCATAAATGTAATGGTAACATGGTGTTTAATGTATGGAGAGACAGGAACAAAGAAAACTCTCAAGAGACAAAGGGATTAATGGCCCTATTAATTTTAAAATGTGGAGGGATGTACTGGTAATGGTTAAAATTGTCAATCGTCTATTGTTTCAGTCAGTGTTCACTATAGGAACAGATTTAATATAATAAGTCTCCACCTTATTAATATTCAAGTTGAGAACTTTCACAGATAGCAATGGACCTTGCATTACGTGGATGTGAACAAATTGTGTAAGTAGCTCTCGTGTCTGCCAGACATAGTCAGAATTGTGCTGCTGTGTGCTTACTGTATGGTGCAATAATGTACAGTAGTGCAGCACTCAGTCAGAGCCCAGGGTGTCCGGCAGCAAGAGGAAAAGTAGTGGTAATGTGGAGGGTTTTTTTTTATGCTTTACATTGTATATTTGTGTCAAAGGTGCATAAGACTCACTTCATCAGAGTTACGAAAGAATCCAACTTATGAGTGTTCTCCCACAATGGAACTCATTCATAAATTGGGGATTTACTGTATATACATATACACATACACACATACATATATATGCATGTGTATATATGTGTGCATGTGTGTGTGTGTGTATGTAGTGTATCTGCAGTGATACCTTGGTTTATGAACTTGATTTGTTTTACTATTTTGAGGGAGATGGCTGCCTTTGTATTTGTGTGGGAAGGATGGCTGTGGTCGTGTTTGTCACCTGATGCAGTTTGCAAACTGAACAGTTTGCAAACAGAAGCATTCATGAACTGAGGAATTACGGGGTGGGGGAGGAGAGAGGGAGAGAGAGGGAGACAGAGAAAGAAAGAGAGAGAGGGAGAGAGGGGGTGGAGAGAGAGAGCACATATGGTTCATCAGAGCAGTGATAGATCCTGCTGCTGTCATTCTACAGTTGTAACAATATACAGTATATATGGATGCATAAGGTAGGACTACAATGGGTGCTTGCAGTCAGATGTGGAAGAATGCAAAAGTTCCATCTGCACTCCGGAGGTCTGAAGGATCCAGTCAAAAGTCAAAGGCCTGGAGCTCACTTCAGAGTCCCGTGTGAGTCTGTAGCAGGAAGCCAAAGAGTCTGTGAGGAAAGAATGAATAGCCTGCACTGGAAAGCTGAAGAGTCTGTGCTACAAGGCTGAAGAGTATGATGGAAACTTGGAGACAAATGTTCAAAGGTGAAGGTGAAGCCTGGAGTTCCTCTGAAGAAACAGAAGCGAGCGAGCCTTCCTTCTTTCCTTTTCACTCTGCCCAGGCTATGAGCCTATTGGTTTGGGCCAGCCACACCCTGGGTGAGTCTTTTCTCTTCTTTAAATCCAACCCAACACATCCAGAGCTGTACTAAACAAGTCAGTTGGGCGTTTCTTATTGAAGTTGGCACCACAGTTACCTATCACACCTCTAATGGAATTTAAACTGCAGATTTGTGGGACTCTGGTCTGGAGTCAGGGAGATAGGAAAAAACTGAGGCTATGTTTTGGGAAATCATTCCTAGGCCCCTTGAACCTGGCTGAACCTCATATGGCTGAGAAAGGAATGTCTAAAATAAGAGTTCTAGGGCAAACACATTCTGTGACATGCTATGGACTCCCTCCTCAATAATTTCTCTCTGCTGATAGTGAATTTTTTTAATTAGCATTATATCATCTCTCAAAACCTCTTTTTCATATGTAATCTTTCTTGATAATCAAACCAGAAATCTCTTTCAAAACTGCATTTAAGAAGCCCTTTTAGCCCTTTTTGTGTCCCTTGCTTACCCTGCTGCCTTCTGCCTGTCTGCTATACCAACCTGCCTTGAATCCAGCTGATTGCAGACTGAAATTGGACTGAAATCTCTACGAACTTTCCTGTCTTCATTCCTGGCTAGAACAAGATACCTCCTGTCCAACGTGCAGAATGTCTCTTAATATTGCTGATGGTAATCGTGTCAGGGAAGAACATCAAGGAGAGAATTTGGATGAGAACTTGGTTCCTGTAGCAGCTGCTGAAGGCAGACTTCGCTTAAACCAACAGAATCACTTCTTCCACTTTGATGGGTCGTGGATTGCAAGCTGGCTGCCAAGTTTTTCAGTTGAAATGATGCACACCACCAATATTCTTGGCATCACACAAGCAAGCAACTCCCAGCTTAATGTGGTGGCTCATCAGATTCAAGAGATGTTTCCCCAGGTTCTGTACCACCTTGTGCTGCAGGACCTTCAGCTCACATGCTCAGTTGAAATCACAACAGACAACATCCTAGAAGGAGGCATTCAGGTACCTTGTCCTACACAGTGATCAGATAGCATTAGACCTGCGTTGAACTGTCCTGTGGAAAGGCCCAGCACTGACCAGGAAGAGGGAGAATCCTCTACTCAGATTGAACGTGTGCCACTAGACCTCAGTCCTCACCTAGAGGAGACTTTGGACTTCAGTGAGGTAGAAGTGGAGTCCAGTGAGGTGGAAGACTTTGAGGCCCAAGGGAGCCGCTTCTCCAAGTTTCCTGATGAGAGACAGCACATGTTAGTCCAGCGTAAGAATGACCTCCTGCAGCAAGCTCGGAAGCGATTCTTGAACAAAAGTTCTGAAGATGACACAGCCTCAGAGAACTTTCTCCCCTCGGAAGGTGCGTTCTGACTCTGTGACCCTGCGTCAGAGGATGCTGGCCGCTGCTGCTGAGCGCAGGCTTCAGAAGCAACAGAGGTCCTAGCATCTCTTCACATCCGCAGCCACCTCCTTAAGCCTGCGCCTGCCTGCCTGTGTGGAAGAGGCCGTCTTGGTTCTGCCTGCTGTGGGAAGAAGTGGGCTCAACTGCATTGCTGCTGTATAAAGCATGTAGTCTCAATAGTGTTTGGACAGCTGAGAAATTTAATCCTCCTTTGTAATACTTTCTCTGTGACATTTCTTCTTCCCTGTAGAAACATGCACATTTTAACTCCAGGCATTGATAGGATTTCTTGGGGATGGGTGATGATCAAGAGGAAGTAGGCTACCACCTGCCCATAGTGGTCATCTTCAAGTCTTGCTTCCTTGTATAAGTCACAACCCATGCTGGTGTCCTTAGCTCCACATCTGGCAGGAAGTGTGTGTGTTGGGAAGGATGCATATAGCAGTGAGGAGGTTCCCAGCATGAGTCTGACTCCATGCCCTTGGAGAATATCTGTTGTCAAACTCTGTCCATGGGGAGGAAGCACTGAGAATGTCCAGAGGCCTGGGCCATAGGCTCTCGGACCCCTGGGCCAGGAGAGCCTCCTGTAAAAAAGAACTGGTTTAGTACCTGCAGCAGAAGGGGAAAGCCCAGGACTGCAGAAAATGAGGAGGTGACCTCTTTCCTATGCTATTTGAGACTGACCCGAGCCCCCGATCCACAGCTGGGTTTATTTCCATTCACTCTGGTGCTCTTGTGTTCCATAAGCTTGGCCCTGGGTCTCCTATTTTCTTGCCCACTCTGGACATTCAAAAGGGCTAAGCAGTAGGCTTTGGTTTATGGTTTTGATTCCTTGGTTAGGTAAATTAGGCAGTGACGAAGCATGTAGGTTTGATGTCCAAGGTGTGGGCCTTGCAAGATAGAGAGATAAAAGATAACCTTCTGTATCTTTCTTCCTTGGAGTCCTCAATTTCAAAGCTTTGTTCTATTGGTTTAAACATAGAAAGGTAAGATGTCAAACCCACATGCCTTGAAGCAGACCCAGGTCCTGAATCTTTTCAAATTCTTCATGCATTTAACTTTAAGGATTTGAAACACACAATCATAGCTATGTACTCGTTTTCTGTCCCATTGGATTTTTTTTTTCCAGTGTTTGAAAGCATAGTTTTATGGTAGTCCTTTTGGGAAGAATCCAGTATTATCTAAAATTATTGGCAAAGTTACATAACTGAAAGTTTTTAGAATGTTGACTAGTAATTGAAAAAAGAGTGATAAGTAACTACGTAGGCAGAGATAATTTATTCCAATAAATCTTTCAAAAGCCTTACCTTGAAATGCTGTTGGTAAATTTCTGCAATTTTTTTTCAATGTCTTTTGCTGAGAGCATAGCTATTTGTTTTTATTGTAAAACAATGATAATAAAAAAATGAACTCTTCTAAAAAAAAAAGCCCTTTTAGTTACTTTGTAGTGTACCATGTATTTAGGTCAGTGAGATTTTGGAGTATTTTCCAAAGCAAATGGAAAAGTTTGGGCCAACATTATTGCTTGCAAATTAATATCATACCTGTATTATAGTCTTTCAAGTGAAAATTTGGGGTTAATTTTGGAGGGTTGGGGATCTTTTATGACCTGACCCAATCTACATTTGACTTCCTTGCTCTCTGGGGTGGAAACAATCCATCCCCATTTCAAAAAGAGCTTGATGCTCCAGTTGTCAGCACTTCCGAGTTTGCCTCAGTAGCAGATATCCCCTCCTTGAGGGGGTAGCCTGCCTGCGATCCATATCCCACTGACGATGGGACACGGCGTAAGGGACCGATGAGGCACAGCTCTGAGGAACTGTACGTGCTCTAACTCACTAGGGGACTTGTGCCTTCTATGTCCCATGTCAGTCAAATGCATTCATATGCCCAATTTTGTCCTTGCTCCTTCTTTACAAATGAGTCGATTCTGTATCTAGAGAAACCAACCTGGGATATTATTACTAGGAGTGGCCCTAGAACACATGCGGAGCTGTATCTCCACCTTCCCAGGAGACAGTGAGGGGCCCATCCTCCAATTCCGGTGGCAGATAGAACACAGAGAGTCTCCGGCACTGGCGGCGAATTAAGCAGCTACATCCCCAGGCCATGATTGTGAATTAGGATGGTGAACTTGTGGAAGGCGATTCAGCAGGTGCAGTGTATCAGCCATGTTGGGAAGTTGGAGGAAATAGTGACTAAAAGGAAAATGTCACTGGATAACTATCGTGTAATAATGCTGATAAATCTGAAGATAAAAGCATCAGGTTAAGAACCAGCACTTTCACCAACAGAAAATGATAAAGTAACCAAAAATATATTTCTAGGCCACAGGTGACAACTGTCTGGAAGAAAAAATGTTTAAAAAGGAGAAGCAGTTCAGAAACATGAATATTTCAGAAAGGGGAAAAAAGTATGTGCGGGGGGGAGAGGATGCTTCCCACCAATGTAACTTGTTGAAATAAAGATGATTATTTTGGCTACCCTATTTCTTTTCTTTTCTTTTCTTTTCTTTTTTTTTTGTAATTTTTGAAAGTTACCAATACCCACATTTGGGAATTTCGGTTGTGCATATTCAAATGTATTCACACTAGTGAATCACCTGACCTTCCTTCATTGAGCTATTTGTCATAATTGCTAATAACTCAATTACAAAGTGATAAAGCTTTTCTTTTGTGTAGATTGGAGATTTGAATTTTACTGATTTGAATGAATTCCACATTGCTCATGCCAAAACAGAAAATACTAGCACTGTTCTGCTTTTATTGTGTTTTCATGTAGAATTAAGGCACTGAATGAACAAAATAAGCATTTTGGACTAAACACTTTGTTTCTCAATCTTGTCATGGAGAGAGAAACTGTTCTTTTCCCAAAGTTTTGCAGAATCTTTTAAAATGATTTTTTAAATAGAAAGTTAAAATCACCTAAAATTTTAACATGAATACTAGGACTATCAGAACATTAGCTCAACTAATTCTGGATAGAAATGTAAAAATGGTCCTGCGAGAACAATATATATCACTTCCTTCAAGTATTTTTTAATGGATACTCTGAGGCACTTCCATTTAAATGTAATAGAAATAATCTAAAACAGTTTTTATGGAAAAAGGCTATGTGTTCCACACTGAGTGTGGATAACTTAAATAGCTTAAGACTGGGGGCTTCTAAGTTGTCAGTCAAGTTCTGATGGAACTTGAGTTCCCTAATGACAGATTTGTTGTTGTTCACACAAGTGAAACAAAGCTAGGAAGAAGAGAATGTGGTCAAGTCACCTCACTATGGCAACCTCAGTTATTTCCTCTGCTTCTAAGTGGTTTCTCTCAAGCTTAGACATATATTAGAATGATTTGGGTATTTGTTAAAAAGAAAATCCTATATCATAGATTAGTTTTGCCTTTCTTTTAACTTTATAAGTGAAAGAAATAAAATATACTATTTTGTGCCAGGTGTTATGTTCCATGTAATTTCTGGGAAGCTATCCTTATGGTTGCACGTAACAGTGGTTCATTATCATGGTTTTAAAACACTCCATTGTCAAGGCAGGTAATTACAGGCACACATCAGTAATTTCATCACGCGGGAGGCTGAGGCAGGAGGATTGCCATGAGTTTGAGGCCAGCTTGGGCTACATAGGTAGTTCAAGACCAACCTGAACTAGATAGTGAGATCTTGTCTCAAAAGACCAAAAAAATTGTTGTATAAAAATGTCATAATTTATCCATTCTTCTGTTGACAGTTATTTGAATTGTTTCTGATTGGGGGCTATTACGTGTAACACTACTATACAATTCTGATCTGTGCTTTAAAGCATGAAAGTATACTCATTTCTTATAAGTAGGTATCTAGAAGTGGAATGCCTTTTTATTTTTTTTTTAGTAGATATTACACATTAATTTTCCAAAGTATTTGTACTGAATAGCATCGCACGAGACTTCCAGTTGCTTCACATCCTTTCTGAAACTTGGATATCATCATTAAAAAAACCTTTAGTCACATTGGCAGATGGATCATAATATTTCATTGTGGTTTTAATTTGTGCTTTCTTAGAGGTTGTTAATCTTGAGCACATTTTTAAAGTTCTTATTGAACATTTGAGTATCCTCTTTTCTGAAGTGCCTGTTCAAAGTTTTTGCTTATTAAAAATTAGTTTGTCTTTGCTTTACTGAGTTGTAGTGGTTCTTTATATATTTTTTTCCCCAGTTTATTAGTGCATGTTGGTTATACAGATTATTGGTTTCATTTAGGCAGATTTGCGCATGCACAACATACTTTAATCATTCCCCCATTATTCCCCTTGCCCCAACCTCCCTTTTAGTTTCACAATAGGGAGGAGTTAAAGTGCATGTTTTGATCATATTCATGTACCCCTACTACCCACTCTTATATACTCTCTTCTACATCTTCCCTTGCTTTATATACTAATAGTCTCCCCTTTCCTTTCTTTTCATCTTTTTTTAGATTGCATGTATTAGAAAGAATATGCAATATTTGTCTTTCTGAGTCTGACTTATTTTAGCATGAAGATCTCCACATCCATCCATTTATCTTTTTATATTTTGGATAAAAATTATATTGGTCAGATTTACCATTGCTGGGATAAAAGAGCTGATATTCACAACTTGAAGGAAGAGAGATTTATTTGGTTCATAGTTTCAGAGTTTTTGCTCCATGGTCAGCTGGTTCCAAGGCCGAAACATGGTGGGGAAGGTGTGGCAGGGCGAAGCTGCTCATTTCATGGTGGCCGCGAAGTGGAGTGCAGGGGATCATTACTGGAAAGGATGGGAAAAGGGATCAGATTTAGTCCCCAAAGCCACACTTCCATGATGTATTTCCTCCAAGTAGGCACTACCTTCTATCAGTCCATTCAGCTACAAACTCATCAACAGAATAACTCATTGATGAAGTTAAGTTAATGCCCTCACAATACAGTCACCTCCTGGAGGAGTCTCTAAATTTCTTGGAGATATATATATATATATATATTTCTTTTTCCTCTCAGTGACGTTTGATTTTCTTAATGCTCTCTTTTGATAAGGACATTTCACTTATTTAATAAATTGTAGTTTATCATTGTTGCCTTATTAGTAATGCATTTTGTGTCTTTAGTAATCTTTGTCTAGCACCTGGCTATTAAATATTCTGTTTTCTACGTACAGCTTTATTATCCTCAGTGCTTTTACACTGAGATTTACACTATTTGGAATTAGTGTGAATTAAGGGCAAGGTTTCTTATAGATATCCAACCATTTGCTTAAAAACTTTTTTTTTGCATTTATGCTTATGAAATAGATTAAGCTATAATTTACTTTTCTTTCTTTTCTTTTTTTATTTTTTTGGTGCTGGGGATCGAACTCAGTGCCTTGTGCTTGCAAGCCAAACACTCTAACCATTGAGCTAAATCCCCAGCCCCTATAATTTACTTTTCTTATAATGTTCTTGTCAGGCTTTGTTATCTGGGTAATTGGCCCCATAAGCCAGTTGAGAAATGTTTCCCGTTTCTCTATACTTAAAAGAAATTCATGTAAGATTACTATTATTCTTCCCTAAATGTTCTGAAGAATTTACTAGTAAAGCCATCTGAGCAAGTTCCCAAATCAAAGTGCTGCTGAGTTACTGTTCCAGTTATTCTCCAGTCTGCCTCTGCCCCCTTAAATTTTTTTTAACTTATTTTCTCAGTTGTGAATCCATTTTAAAGCATGAAAGAGAAATTTAACACTATTACAGAAGATTTTCACAGGCTATGAGAAGGAAAGCCTCGTTATGGTTTAAACTATGAGAAATCATGTGTGATTTCTCCAGAAAAATGCACTTAAGTGAATTTAAACAGAAAAAAAAAGTAATGTGTAGGTGTGATAAGTGTTCTTTCCTTTTTGTACAAAACAAAATAGGAGCACTGTGTCTGTGATCTAAGGATGCATTTGCTTATTTGTTAGATTTCTAAAAATGTGCTGGGACTAATGGGCTGCTGGGTGTTGGTAAAAATAAGCATTGTAATTAAACAAATGAAATGCTATGGCTCTGTTGAACCGTGAGACTTTGTTTTAGACAGAGATGACTGTAGTCATATGTAGTAGAAGAAAAAAGAATAAATAGGTAGGTCGTCTTGGTTTGTAACAAATATCACTACTCTCTGCTATAGGAGAAAGAGAAAAATGACTGCCTCCATTAACTTAGCAATATAATAAGTGACTTGGAAAGTATTAGCCCCCGTGCAGGTTGAAAATTTTTACAGAAAATCAGTTTCTACAGAAAATTTTTTCTCTCTGTGTCTCTGTCTGTATCTTTGTCTTTCTCTCTCTCTCTCTCTCTCTCACACACACACAGCTTTGACCTTCTATACTTATAATTTCAGCTCTTTGACTTCTGTCTGTCCTAATACACTTTACATAGGATACAATAAACTCCTACAGAATCAAATGACGACTAAATGGTACAGCAATTTAAGTGGGAAGATAATAAAGCCAAAGATGTCTGGGCAAAAATGTTTCATGTGCTGTTGTATAGAGTACCGACCAGATGGAGACCATGCAGGCTCACTGGGGTCTGAAGAAACTCTCAGAGGTGGGGAACAATCATTGGAAAAAATGGAAGAAAACTTAGCTTTCAGAGAAAGTTCTACAGCAGGAAGAAGAGGTTATGGCATGGTTAACTTAGAGTTTCTGACCCAGAAATATAGAGTTGGGGATAATTTTATAAGCAAATTAACTTATAGTTTGTCAATTTAAGCAGTTGAATGGATATGGCCCAGAAATGAGGATGAATGTGTGATTCAAAGAGAAGGGAATTCACTTTCTCCTTAACAAGAAAGCTGAGAGAAATAGTTCTGCTTTGTAAGAAAAATGGGTACATAGAAGAAGGCCCATGAATTCACTAGAAAATGCCACCACATTTGCCACATTAAAGGAACTCTTCTCCAAACAGTTCCTTGTAGCAAAAGGAATATTTTCTACAATGTAGTTGTAACTCACCTGCTTTGTGTGTTGTGTAACATTTGTGTATTCTATCACAGAGGACTGAACAAATGGGGCAGAAGACCAGGGAGGACCAGAGGGACCATGTTCTGAGAGGAATAGTCTTCTCAAGGGAACCTTCTGGCCTTCTGGTTTTAGAGGCAGAAACAACTTCAGGGCAACTGTAAAAGGCCAATTTGTGTAACTGTCCTTGGCTACTGTGTAGTCCCCTGACAAAGCAGCCTTGACAGAGGTTGTTTACCAAGCTTCTGAGGGAGTCCATGTGGTTGGCTAAAAAAATTCCATGTGTAACCTCATGTCGGTGCCTTAACCTCCAGGGCAGGATTTCCAGTTTTGCCTTGTTCGTAGCCTTCACATGCTTTAGCCCAGATAGCCCCTGGGCCCTGCTATCAGCCCTCTGGGATGGTCTGTCAGATGTTAATGTTTTTCAGCTGTTACTGATCATATTAAATTGTTCCCAGCTGTGCTTCCTCAGAAACTTGAAGCACTTCATCCAAATGTTAGATGCACAGAGTCCCTGGCCCGCTTGCCAGTCTCTGTGACGCAGGTGCCCATGTGTTCTGCTATTGTTCTTCCTCTCCTGCCTTTCTCATTGAGTGATCTCAGTTCATACACAGCTTTACTTCCTCTCAGCAAGGAACCATAAATATTTTGTTCAGCCTCTTGAGATGAATGAAGCGCAAGACAGAAAGAGAGAGAGCAGGGTTGAATGTATCCCTGGAGGTCACTGTAGCATAAACCTCAAAACAAGATTCTCTTGCTAACTCTCCCCCTCTCTGGTGATCATGCTGGAGCCCAGAAATCAGCAAGGAGTTAAGACAATGGATTAAGTTGCACTTGAAGAACAAAATTACCATTTTTCTAGTCTTGGGGGAAAAGGACTGGTAATGAAAGTCCTTTTTTTTTTTTTTTTTGGCTTGAAACAGTTTTTTATATCATTTACATGATGGAAAATCCAAGTAGATTTAGGAGATCGTGCTGGTGAAAAGACCAAAGAATGCCTCCAAAAGGAAAAAGGTTTGTCCCTACCCTTGTTATTGATCAGAGAGTGAAATCCGGGAGCCTATATCAACCTTCTGCCATACTGGTGGGTTCATTTATTGCTAATCCCACTGTATTCATGAGTCCCACCTGCTCTTCTATCTTGACGCTATACTCATTGCTTGAGGTATCATGTAGGAGTTGCTCTTTGGTTACTTCCTCCTCTCTGACAACGGTAGGAAATTAATAAATGTTCACTGTGTAAATGAGTGAGAGAATGTTAGGAACTCCTTGCCAGTACCAGTCAAGGGAAGGTGGGTGGGCAGAACAGCCAAGGAAGGAAAATAGAGCTCTGAGGAATGGGTTAGTAAGCAAAGAGATTCAAGGTGAAAGTAGGTAAGTTCTTGTAGGGAGGTTGTGGAGTTCTCCAAACAGTTCTCCCTAGATGCCAAGGAGGAAGCCATATTCCACTCCTGCTTGTATACACCAGTGATACAACATGGGTCAGAAGAGCTGAGAGTTGACTGGACCTGTATTAGGGAATGGGTTTAGAGAGTATTCATGGAGGAAATATCACCAGGTCCTGGTCTGTCTTCCTTTCAGGTCCTTTGTGTGTATGTATTGATTCTGTTTTCTTAACAGCTCTCAAGTCTACCTCTTTTCCACTCCAATGGCATACCTTAATTCTATCCCCCATGTAATTTCCTACCTTGAAGCTTAAAGTGACCTTCTAACTTATTTCCCAGCCTCTAATAGTACCTGTCCAATTTACCAGCAAGATTGCTACCAGCGAGATCTTTATAAAACGCAAATCTCATTACTGTTTTAATGAAAATTCTTTGTGGCTCCCATTGCCCTACAAACTTACAGCCTTAAGACACTTCAGTATCTTGCCCTGTCTACCCCTTCAGCCTGTCTCTTGCCAGGCCCCCAGTACTGTTGAACCACTTGTCACCCAGGAATTTACAAATGTATCTGGTCTCTATTTCTTTCTACAAATGGTTCCCTCTGCTAGGAACCCTCTGTGCTCTTCTTGGCTAAACACATACTCTTATCACCTGGTATTATGGTTTGTGCCTAGATGTCCCCCCAAAGCCTAATACGGTCACAGGTGGGGCTTTCTCAGAGGTGTCTGAATCTAGAGTGTGTGATGTTGGGATTAAGGGTGTGTGATTACTAAATCCATCCACTGATTGGTTTGGCACTGCCCTTGTCCCCAGCAGCCTGGATAAGATATAAGGGTCAGAAAGAAGCTGCTAAGGCCCCTTGCCTACCTTTCTGCCTTCTGCCTGTCTGCCATGCCAGCCCGCTTCGGAGCTAGCCAATTATGGACTGAAACTTCTACAAACTGCGAGCTAAATAAACTTTTCCTCCCTTAACTTTGGGTGTCAGGTATATTGTCTCAGCAATGAGAAAAGTAACTGAGACATCTGGTGACCCCTACTTATTCTTTTAGACATAGCTCAAATCTGATCTTACCTGCGAAGCCTGGTTGGCAGTCCCATCTGTTGGGGTGCTCTGAGAATACTTCCTTAGCATCCTTTATTGCAGCAGTTATGATGGCACTTAATAGTTGTTGTTAGCTTGCTTTTCTCTCTTTCTGAACAATTCACTGCTTGAAACCAGAGGCTGAGGCTACGATAGTAATAGGCACACTGTGGGACTCAGTGACTGGAGAAGGAAAGAAGCAATGGGAGGGTGGCAGAGGAGTTGATCACTGCTGGAGTCAGTCACTGCCCGAGTCCCTCTGTACCATACCTTAGACGGTGTGGGTTAGGACCATTAAGACTCTGCTTGAGAAGGCACCTGAAGTCAGTCAGATTTATTTTTTGTGGCTTTTGAATTTGGGAATGAGACCTGAGTGAATTAGCAAAGGGAACAGAAGCTGAAGGCATGATGTAGAGTCAGGACACAAGCATGGTGGAAGCAGAAACTCTAATAAAAGGTCAGTTAATAAAGGCATGCAAATAGAGCAGATGCATAATGAAAAACAGTTGTCATGAGAGAAAAATCATATAACTAGAGGGAGGGATGGGGGAGAGAGAGAGAGAGAGAGAGAGAGAGAGAGAGAGAGAGAGAGACCCACCTTATGTGGTTCTTATCATTTCCAGAGTCTCAATTCTTGGGTGGATTCCTGCAAAACCTTTGTATTTTGACATTAAATCATTTATTATTTTATTTTAATATTTATATTGCCAGACAAAATTTTATATATTTTCTGTATATAACTTATTTTAAAATATATATATATGCTATGGAATAATTACAACTGGCTAATTAACACATGTAGTTACCATTTTTGTGGTGCCAGCACTTTACATCTTCTCAACAATACAATATATTATTTAGCCATCAGCTTGTGCAATCGATTTTTAAGATATATTTATCTTGTACAACTAAAATTTTGAATCATTTGACCAATAGCTCCCCATTTTTGCTTACCACCACTCCTGCTTCTTGTAGCCACCATTCTCCCATATACTTCTTCCTTTTTTTTTTTTTTTTTTTTTTGGTGTCTGGAGGGTGGGTGGGTGCTGGGGATCAAACTCAGGGCCTACACTTCCTAGGCACATGCTCTACCACTGAGCCAAATCCCCAACTTCTAAGAGATCAACTTTTTAATTCCATTTCTGAGTGGGAAAATATGGGGCTTATCTTTCTGTTCCTCGCCTATTTCGCTTAAGTATCATGTCCTCCAAATTCATCATGTTGTCACAAATTCTTTTATGGCTAAACAGTTTTCCACTGTGCATATATACACTGCATGTTCTTTATCCATTCATCCATTGAGGAGCACTTAGGTTGTTTCCTTGTCTCGGCTATTGTGAATGGTGCTGCAATATGTATGCCACTATAGATATCTCTCTGGCTCACTGATTCATTTCCTTTAAATATATAACCAGTGATAGGATTGTTGGATCATATGGTAGTTCCATTTTTATTTTTTGATTAACTTCCATACGGTTTACCGCAATGACTGTGTTCATTTACAACAGTGCAGAAGTGTTCCTTTCTCTCTAAACCCTTGGGAACACTTGACTACCTTTAGTCTTTTTCAGAACAGCCATTCTAATAGGTGTGAGGTGATTCATACTGTGTTTTAATTTCATTTCTGTGGTGAAATTGAGCATTTTTTCATATACTGGCTGGTCATCTGTCTTTTTTTCCCTTACACTACTGGTGATTGAACACAGGATCACTCTACATGGAGCATTTCCATTTTTTTTTTTTTTGAAAACAGGTTCCTGCTAAGTTGCCCAGGCTGGCCTTGAGATTGTGATCCTCCTGCCTCAGCCTCCTGAAGAACTGGCATTACAGATGTGCACTACTGCACCCTGCTCATCTGTTTCTTTTGGAGAAATGTCTTACCTTAAATCTTTATGAGAACTAACCTGAATACATTTCTTTTTCTTTTAAGTACAGGATTTGAAACTGAATGGAAAGCAGATAAGGAGAGAAAAAAGGAGTGTAGGGAAATAAAGGAAAAGAGCAAAGAAGGCTTACTTTTTTACAGTGCCAACTTCCCTTTTCTCCTGTGCATCTCTGTTTACTTAGGGACTTTTCTCTATGCTGGGAAGGAAGAGGCCCTTTTCTCTTCTCTAGTCCTGGCCATGAGGCCCTCTGACGTCTGACACTCACTGTCTCCTCCCTCCTGTGGGCTCAACCTGATCACTGCTCCATCGCATTGTCACTGAGAGTTGTGTGCAGGAAACACTGAAGCCTCTTGTGCTAATGTGGAAAACTTAAGGAAGTTATTAATTCCCTTATTAAAATTCAGATATAGATAATAAAACCCCAATTTTAGCAGCCAAAAAGGTACAGTAGAATATTTTTGGCTTCAGAAAATGAAACACTAATGTTTTAAAAATATGCTTATGTCAAATATAAATGCTATCAGAGAGAAGTTGTAAAATAAATGAAAGATTGTTTTGATTCTAATTCTGTACCTGAATTATTGTTTTATTAGTTACTTGTAGAGTTAAAACACGAATATTTTATTAGATAAAGTTGATAAGATTTATAAGGCCAAGAAACAGAACTCTTGTTTACTTCTGAAATTATCAAGCAGAATATCTTGAAAGAATGTTTTACAAGGACTCTACCAAAATATTTCAGTAATTAATTAATATACTTATGTGAGATTCCAAAGAGCTGATGGAAGTAACTTTGGTTGTAGCTAGAGCAGTGATTAATATTTTAATAAATTTGTAGGAAATAACTGAAAATGTATTATAAAGTGTTAGGTTTTGGTATGAACTACTTAACTGTGTGTGACAGCTATCATGGAAAGATTTTCTTGAAAAGAAAAAAAGTGAGCAAAGTATATTTGTATGGGAATGACCAAAAATTCCAAGGGTGGTTTTTGGCTTATTAAATGAAAGGGAGATTCATATTGAATACTTAAATAATTTCTTTATAAAAAGAAGAAGTTTAAAAACTGCTGGGTGTGCAGTATAAAATCTATTAAATTATTTGGGGACTTCCACGTATCTTTCTTCCTCTTGTTGCTTTCTCTCCCCCTCCTCCCTCTCTTATGAAACCAGACAAAGATACTGTAATTTGAGAAAAGACAACTGTGTACCAACATCTATCATGAACACACATTTGAAAATTCTTAAATTTTATAAATCAAACCCAAGAACAGGTTTGAGAGTGCAGTTCGATGCGACAATGTGTGCTTAGGAGGCAGAAGGCACTAAGTTCAATTCCCAGAACAACAGCAGCAACAGACCCAATAAAACCTCCTACCATACACAAACAAACAAAACAACAACAGACTGAAAGCTAAGATACCATCATCAAGGTAGTTTGTAACAGGAATGCAAGATTGTTTAAACATCTGAAAAATTAGTTAATGTAGTCTACCATGCCAACAGGCTAAAGAAGAAAAAAATCAAATGGCCATACTAATAGATGTTTAAATTTTTTTTTACAAAATTCAACACCTATTTATTTAAAAAAATTAATAAATTAGAAATAAAGAGGAATATCCTGAACCTGACAGGGGACTATCTGTGAAATCACACAGCTAATATCATATGTAATGGTGAGAAACTTAAAATACTAAGATCAGGAACAAGAAAAAAATTGCCCATGTACAGGTACAAAATAACCATGTTGAATATGATCATTACATATACAATGTACCAATACATGTTCTTGGTAAAAAAAAAAAATTACCTTTCACCACTTAAACATTGCACTAGAAGTCCAGGTTACTGCAAGAAGAAAAGAAAATCAAAGATCTAAACACTGGAAAGGAAGAAATAAAACTGTCTTTGCTTGAAGATGATATAGTTGTGGTCATCTAAACACAAAATCTGAGAGAACAGACCAAAAACCCCAAACCAAACCAAAACAAAACCCTGAAATTAATATGGGACGGTTTCAGAATATTTCATAATATAAGGTTAATATAAAAAGCCAATAGTTTTCTTATAGACCAGCAATGAACAAGTGGAATTTGAAATTAAAAACTCACTATTATTTTCATTAGCACCCCTTCCCACCAACATGAAATACTTAAATACAAATCTAACAAAATATGCACAAGTTATGTGTGAAGAAAACTACAAAACTCTGATGAATGATATGGTATCAACAAAGAACTAAATAAATGGAGGGCTATTCCATGGCCATGGAAAAAAGATTCATTATCATCAAGATGTCATGTCTTCCCAATTTATATATTCGTTGCAATCACAATAAAAATTCTAGCACGTAATTTTGTGGGTATCAATAAACTAATTCTAAAATTTACACAAAGAGGCAAAAGACCCAAAATAGTGAACTCCATACTGAAGAACAAAATTGGAATACTGACACAACCCAGTTTCAAGACTTTAATATGTCACTAATAAATTCAATGTCCTATTGGTGAATGAATGAACATATTGAAGAATGGAACAGAATAGGGAGCCCAGAATACCCATTTAAGTATAGTCAACTAATCTTTGATAAAGAAACAAAAAAATGGGAGCAGAGACCATCTTTTCAACAAATGATCTGGAGCAACTGGACCTCCATATGCAGAAAAAAAAAAAGGAATCCAGATATAGATACAGATACAGACTTTATATCCTTCACAAAAATCAACTCAAAATGGATCACAGACCTTAATGTAAAAATACTGAGGTATGAAATGCCTAGAACATAACATAGGAGAAAACCTAAATGATCTTGTGTATGCTAATTACTTTTTAGATACAACCTCAAATGTGTCCATCAAAGAAATAATTGATAAGCTAGGCTTCATTAAAATTAAAAATTCTGCTTTGTGAAAGACAATGAATGTCAAGAAGAAAAGACATGTTCTGGGAGAAATATTTGGAAAGACACATCTAATAAAAGTCTGTTAAACACCAATATGAAGAACTCTTAGAACTAAAAAATAAGACAACAAAAAATCCAATTAAAAGTGGGCAATAGAGCTAAATCTAGATAACTCACTAAGAAGATGTACAAACAGGTACATGAAAAAACATGTGAAAGGTGTCATTAGGGAATTATAAATTAAAATGAGATACTACAACCTAACAATCAAAATGACCTAAATCCAAAATTCTTACAGCAATAAATTCTGGCAAGAATGTGGAGCGACAGGAATACTCATACATCACTGCTGGGAGTGCAAGATAGTGCAGCCTCTTTCTGGAACAATCCAACAGTTTCTTACAAAAGTAAATATACTCTTACCACATGATATAGCAGTCATGCTCATTGGTATTTGCCCAAATGAATTGAAAACTTTAAACCTGCACCTATTCATAATTGCTAAAATTTGAAAACAACTAAGATGTCCTCAAGGAATGAGTGGACAATTTCTTATAATATCCAAATTTGTAATAATGAACTATTATTCAGCAGGAAAAAGAAATGTACCAAGGAGCCATGAAAAGAGATGGAGGAACATAAAATTCATATTACTAAGTAAAAGAAGTTAAGCCAAAAATACTACATAAAATTCCAATTACATGACATCCTGGAAAAGGAAAACTTAGGAGGACAATCAAAAAATCAGCGGTTGCCAGAGTTTTAGGGAAGAAGAGATGAACAGGTAGAGCACAGAGGAATTTTAGGGCTCTCATCAGTGAAACAACTCTGTTTGATACTATAGTGGTTGATGTATGTCATTACAAATTTGCCCAAATCCCTACCCGAAGTGAATCCCAAAGCCAACTAATGAGCTTTGAGCAGTAATGATGTGTCATTGTAGGTTCATCAGTTGTAACAAATGTACCATTCTGATGCACATGTTAATTGTGCAAGAGCTGTGGGGGGTGGAGGGGAGGTTATGGGCTCTCTATGAGAGAGTAGATTGTTTCAGTCATATGTTATAACATTCAAGGAGAAATCGCAGCTCATGGTCACTGTTTCACCCTGCTTGTTTCATTTTTAAGACTGCATCCGACAAAAATTTGTATCACTGTCCATTCCTCCCCTAGGTCTAAAAAATAGGAACCCAGAGAAAAATCATGAAAAATTTTATAATAAATAATTCTGATGATGTAAATGACAAGAGACTTCTATCTCTTGCAGATCGTATGGAATTCTGCTACTCAGAAATCTAAATCATGACTATTTAAATTTTGAGCATCATTGAAGTCTCTGCATTAAATCAAAATTTATTTTTTCCTGAAGTAGGGAAAAATGGTCTAAATGGTCTTAATTTAGACCCGAGCTTAAATCATGATTAACTTGTCAATATTTGATTATTGCTTTTGTGGTCGCAGAAATGCTGAGAGGTGTTCTAGCTGAAGCTCATGAACAATTTTTAGGAGCGGAAAATTCTGAGAAAACATCTCATAAAACAACTGGTCTTACAGATCAGAGAACTGAATCACAGTGAAATTTGTCACCTGATCAGGACATCATAGCTAATTAGAGAGAAATGAGAGAATATGTGATGCTTTATGCTTTATCAAGCAAAACTTCGAACAATGTAAATTACTAATTTTACCAAAAAGATTCAATGTATCAACTCCTCTTAAAATATTGGAATTGTTTGGATTCGATATAATTCTTGCAGTAGCAACACACTGTAAACAAACAAGGAAGTTTTAACAGAATATGACTTCAGTTTGGCCTCTCCTTGAAATAGAAACTGGCTGTATGTATAGAGCAGATGTGTTATTGGAGAAAACACACCAACTTTACACTTTGAGTATATTCCAATGGAATGTTCAATTCCTGACAAAGAGAAAGAAGGAAATGTGCTGAATACTTAATAATGTGCTGTTTTGTGGTTCCTCCCAAGCATCAATATGTGGTAAATATTTGTTTGAGTAGTAATTGTACTTGGAGTGTTCGTTTTTGTGTGCAATCCATACCATGTCAAACGTATTAATGTTAAAAAGAAGAATAAAACAAAATCATAGTTGTCTGTGGTCCTAGAGAAGAGAAACAATATTTTTATTAGTGTGTAAATCAGTTTTCACAGATGAAATGCATTTTCACTGGAGGTAAGCAAGTAATAAATTATTACCCTTGTTTAAGCTGACCGATGTTTCCCATCCCTAAGATAATTGCTCCTTTAAACCAAAGAAAGAGTTTCATTGTTTATTTTCCTTCACTCAATTCATTGATTTGCTGTCCCTTTGCATCCCAACAGAGGATCCCACACCTTTTCTTGTGGTATTTTTATCTAGATTTCTATCCATAAAACAAGGCTGAAGTTTCCTTGCCTTGAATTGTATTAAAATATTTTGAATCTCCCTGCATGACATTACTTTCTCTTGTCCAGTCCCCAAAGCACATTCTAATTTTACTTTTCCCTTGACAACTCCTTTATGGAAGAACCTTGATCTTAGAACTGACATCCATTATGGTGTGGCGTAAGCAAACAGTGTATTGATTTTTCCCTCTAATTATCCTTTGCTTGGATTTAAATTAATATTGACATTTTTGAAAGCATATCAAATTTTTGATGCTAAATGTAAAAACATCTTTTGTCAGTTATTTTTTAAATTTAAAATTAAAAAAATTTTTTTATCAAGGTCATGTATTGGTACATTGTATAAACAATGATCACATTTATCATAGTTATTTTGTACCCGCACATGATGTATCTTGGTCCCTCGCCCCTTCCCCACCTCTCCCCTTTGTTCCCCCCTTTCCTTATTTACAGCAGGTTTATTTACATTTTTCTATTTTTTCCCTTTTCCCTTTCTTTCCCTTTCTTTCACTTTTCCCTTCCTTCTTTTCCCCCTTTTCCCTTTCTAGTTCTCCTCTCTTTTGAATATTATCTTTCTTTTACCTAATATCTATTATGCTTCTTTGTCTTTATGTACTCTTATGGTTTCTCATATCAGAGAAACAATTTGATGTGTACTCATGAGTGACTGATTTATTTCACTTAAGAGTATATTCTCAAGGTGCATCCATTTGCCTACAAATGACTCTAGTTTATCCTTTCAATTCTTCTGGGAAGAGACCAAGCAGAGGAATAGCTGGATCAAATGGATCCTCTAGATTTAGTTTTTTGAGGACTCTCCATAATGATTTCCATAGGGACCTACATTCCCACCAACAGTGGAGGAGGGTTCCTTTTCCCCCCACAGACCCACCAGCCCTTGTTCTTGGTTGATTTCTTGATCATAGCTGTTCTTTCTGGAGTGAGATGGAATCTTACTGTTGTTTTGATTTGCATCTCTTGAATGACCAGTGATGTTGAACATTTCTTCATATGTTTATTTGCCATTTTTTGTTTCTTCATCTGAAAAATGTTTATTCATTTCGGATGCCTATTTTTGGATTGAGTCTTTAAATTTGGGGGGGGGTTGATTTTTTTGAGTTCTTTGTATAGTCTAGATGTTAGACCCTTGCCTGAGGGACTGCTGGCAAAGATTTTTTTTCCCAATCTGCGGATTTTTGTCCTGTTCTATTGGTGATTTCTTTTGCTGTGCAAAAGCCTTTTAGTAGGATGAGGTCCCAAGGACTGATTCTTTGTATTATTTCCCATGCAGTCTGGGTTCTGCTCATAAATTTTTTTCCTACCCCTATGTCTTCGAGAGTTCTTCCTATTCTATTCTCCAATAGATTAAGTGTTTCTGTTTTAATGTTTAGATCTTTGACCCACTTCGATTTTAGTTTAGTACATGGTGAGAGACATGTATTTAGTTTTAGTTTTCAGCATGTGGCCAGCCAATTTTTCCATCACCATTTGTTAAAGTGGCTATCTTTCTTCCAGTGAGGGTGTTTGGCTCCTTTGTCAAAGATGAGGTATTTAAGTGCATTTGGAGTTGTTTCTTCATCTTCTAGCCTGTTCCATGGGTCCTCAGATCTGTCTTTGTGCCAGTACCATGCTGTTTTTTTTTTTATCACAGTAGCTTTATAGTATAGTTTCAGGTCAGGGATTGTGATGCCCCCTGCCTTGTCCCTGTTGGTCAGGATTGTTTTTGCTATTCATGGTCTCTTCTGGTTCCAGATAAATTTCATGATCGTTTTTTTCTAGTTCTGTGAAGTATGTTAATGGTATTTTGATTGGAATTGCATTAAATCTGTATGGTAATTTAGGAAGTATGGCCATTTTCACTGTGTTTGTTCTGCCCACCCAATCTGGTATATTGTTCCATTTTCTGATATCCCTTTCAATTTCCTTTTTTAGCATACTGTTGTTTTCAATGTAAAGGTCTTTTACTTGCTTTGTTAGATAGATTCCTAAGTATTTCAGTATTTTGAATGCGATTGTGAAAGGAATATCTTCTGTTATTTCTTTCTCAGTGTGTTTGTTATTTGTATATAGGAATGCTATTGACTTTTGGGTGCTAACTTTGTATCCAGCTATGCTACTGAATTTAGTTATTAAATCTAGAAGTCTTTTGGTGGAATTTTTGGGATCTTCAATGTAGCGTACCACGTCATCTGTGAATAGTGATAGTTTAACTTCTTCCTTTCCTATCTTTATTCCTTTTACTTCTTTCTCTTGCCTAATTGCTCTGGCTAATGTTTCTAGAACTATATTGAATAGTAGTGGTGATAGGGGACGGCCTTGTCTTGTTCAAGATTTTAGTGTGGAAGCTTCCAGTTTCCAACTGTTTAGTGTGATGTTGGGCATTGGATTGTCATAGATGGCTTTAACAGGTTGAGATACAGACCATCAATTCCTAATTTCTGTAGAGTTTTTATCATGAATGGGTGTGAGATTTTGTCAAATGCTTTTCCTGCATCTATTGAGATGATCATGTGATTTTTGTCTTTGATTCTGTTGATATGGTGTATTACATGTATTGATTTGCATATATTGAACCATCCCTGCATCTCCGGGATGAATCCTACTTGGTCGTGGGGCATAATCTTCTTGATAATTCATTGCATTCTGTTTGCTAGTATCTTATTGAAAATTTTTGCATCTATGTTCATTAGCGAAATTGGTCTGTAGCTCTCTTTTTTGGTTGGATCCTTTTCTGTTCTTACTATCAGGGTAATGCTTGCTTCCAGGAATGATTTTGGAAGTACTACTTCCTTTTCAATTTCATTAAAGAGTTTGAACAGTAGTGGTATTTGATCATCTCTGAATTTCTTGTAGAATTCAACTGTGAAACCATCAGGACTTGGGCTTTTCTTTGTTGGTAGGTTTTTAATTACCTCTTCAATTTCAATGGCTGATATTGGGTTATTTAGTATTCTTATGTCTTCTTGATTCAGTTTTGGTAGTTCATATGTTTCTAAGAATCTGTCCATTTCTTCAGTGTTTTCCATCTTGTTTGAGTATAGGTTCTTGAAATAGGTACTGATGATCCTTTGGATTTCTATAGGGTCGGTTGTGACTTCACCCCTTTCATTTCTTACTGCATGGATTTGTGTCTTTTCTTTCTTTCTTTTAATAAGAGTGGCTAGGGGTTTGTCTATTTTATTTAATCTTTCAAAGAACCAACTCTTTGATTCATTGATTCTTTGTATTGTTTTCTTCATCTCAATTGCATTAATTTCAGCACTGATCTTTATAATTTCCTCTCTTGCATGAGCTTTGGGTTTGATTTGTTCTTCTTTTTGGAGACGTTTGAGGTTCAACATTAAGTTATTTATTTGAGCTTGTTCTGTTTTCTTGATGTGGGAGTTCAGCACAATGAATTTCCCTCAAAGCACTGCTTTCATTGTATCCCATATGTTCCGGTATGTTGTACTGTCATTATCATTTAACTATATAAATTGCTTAATTTCTTCTTTAATTTCTTCTGTGATCCAGCTGCTGTTCAAGAGGATGTTATTTCGTTTCCATGTGTTTATGTGGATTTTTTGGTTTCTGTTACCGTTGAATTACAGTTTCATTGCACTATGGTCCAATAGTATGCATGGGATAATTTCAGTTCCCTTACATTTACTTAAACATGTTTTATAAGCTAGTATGTGGTCTATTTTGGAGAACGTCCCATGTGCAGCTGAAAAGAATGTGTATTCTGCTGTTGTGGGGTGGAACACTCTGCAGACATCTATGAAGTCTATTTGTTCACAGATTGGATTCAGTTCTGATATTTCTTTGTTAATTTTTTGTCTAGTTGATCTATTTGTGACAGTGGGGTATTGAAGTCTCCCATTATAATTGTGTTAATGTTTATTTGATCTTTCATGTTCCTTAATATTTGTTTTATGTAGTTAGGCACACTGATGTTTGGTGCATAAATATTAATGATTATTATTTCTTCCTCTTAGAGTTTTCTCTTAAGAAGTATGTAGTAACCTTCTTTGTCCTTCTTGATCAGTCTTGGTTTGAAGTTCACTTTGTCTGAGATTAGGATAGCTACCCCTGCTTTTTTCTGGGTTCCTGTTGCATGAAATACTGTTTTCCATCCTTTGATTTTCAGTCTATGAATTTCCTTTTGGGTTAAATGTGTCTCTTGTATGTAGCATATTGATGGATCTTGGTTCCTGATCCATTCTGCTAGGCTGTTTCTTTTGATTGGTGAGTTGAGACCATTTACATTGATGGTTACAGCTGTTATATATTAACTTATCTTTGTCATAGATCTTTTCTATTGTTGGTTCTGTGTTTCACCTCAGTTTAACTGCTTGTCTTGCCTGGTGGATTCTTTTTATTAGTGTCCTTGTAATTGTAGTTTCCTTTTTCCTTTTCTAGGATAGCCTTCAGAATATTTTGTAGAGGTGGTTTGGAGGTCATAAATTTCTTCAGTTGTTCTTTGTCGTGGAAGTATCTTATTTCATTGTCGAATTTGAAAGTAGTTTAGCTGGGTACATCAATCTGGGTTGGAGATTGTTTTCCTTAAAGGCTTGAAATATTTTGCTCCAGGATCTACTTGATTTAAGGGTTTGTGTTGGGAAGGGTTTCTGATGGGTTTATCTTTATAGGTGATTTGGTTTTTTTCTCTAACAATTTTCAGTATTCTGTTCTTTTGTTGAATTTCTGAAATCTTGAGTATTATATGTCTTGGCCTAGATTTATTTTGGTCATGAGTAATTCGAGTTCTTTATGCCTTGCTTATCTGTATGTCAAGTTCTCTTCTCATGCTTGGGAAATTTTCTGTCATTACTTCTGTAAATAATCTTTGTAGATCCTTTGCACTGTCTCCTGCTTTTTCATCCTCTCCAATCACTCTTATATTGTTCTTTTTTTGCATCATCTTGCAGCTGTTGTGGTGATTTTTCATAGTCTCTAGCTATTTTTATTTTTAAGAGGTCTTTCTTTTCATTGTCACTAATTGCTGACGTGTCTTCTAGGTCTGAGAGTCTATCTTTGCTTTTGCTCAATCTACTGCATATACTTTCAAGACAGTTTTTGATTTCTTAGATATCTGTTTGGATCTGTTTCATGGGTTCCATTTCTTCATTGAGTTGAATGTTCAAGTTTTCCATCATTTTTTTAGCTCCTCTTTTTTTTTTAAATCTATGTCTACTCTGAATTCACTAAGCAGATCTTTCATTTTCATTGTCATCTCTTTCTTAACTTGGCCAATTATTTCTACTCTGATACTCTCTATAGCCTTGTCCATCTGTCTTGTTAACTTCTGCTGCTATTATTTCTGAAAGTTTGGTTGGGTGTCTTCTGATTTCCTCTGTTATATTTTCCTTTGGGTTTGTTCTGGGTGGGTTGGGGGTCTGAGGTTGTGTTTTGCTCCTGTGTCTTGTCATTTTCTTTGTATTATATATATACTATATATATACATATACATGTATATATGTATATATATAGTATATATATACGTGTATATGTATATATATACATGTATATATGTATATATATGTGTGTATATATATAT